>JAUTYZ010733334.1:0-13613 GCA_032273725.1 Panulirus interruptus | reverse complement strand
TCGAAAACTCCAGTATGATATGGCCCTGTTAGAGTTTTTTATTGCGTATAAAGGTAGTGGATGGTATGATAGTTGAAACAGTTAATGATTAAGATTAAAAGAGAAAAAGCAAAAGGAATGGGAAGCTTTGGTAGAGAAGTGCTTTCAATCAATACTTGTATGAATATGGAAGAAGTGTATTGTGCCATAGGAGGAAAGTTACAATGATCTTGCAGGTTGAATATGAAAAATCTATAATGTTTGGGACCAAACAATAAACAGATTATAGATATTTATGGATTTTAGAAATCTGGGACTTAGATTGTGGTATGAATATATTGTAACATTTATTTTTTTTATTTTTTTTTATGCCTATTACAGGTTTTAAATGTTATTTGTTTCTGATATATGTAAACATAAGTTAAACACATGGTAAGCAGAGTGGCCAACTCTGGAAAGTTATGCTCCAGTTTGGTGGTAATTTTTATTGCAGTAGGCCACAGATTTTATCTTATGATTCTTAAAAACAAGATTATTCAAAAATTGTTGCCATCCTTTAGTCTTTGTGTCTGTACATTAACAGTTATACTTTCCAATCACTACCTTTTGGAAAAATTTTAGTTGCATTTTTTGTGAATGTGGTAAGATACATACTTAATCAGTATCAGAGGTTTACATATGGAATGGAATTATAGGTCATGTAGGAGATTGGTAACAGCAGTTCTTTTTACAGATTTGGAATTGTGAAGAGTGTTACTGCAGTTTCCATGTAAACTGTGTACAGAAATGGGCAAAGGACAGTATCTATCAACTGGCTGAGGCTCAAGCTAATAGCAATGAAAAAATAAATAAATATGGCCTAAAGTGGTGCTGGTAAGTGTTGGAATCACTTTTTTATTATAAAGATGCTGTGTACTTAGGAAATATCTTCCACTGTATCTTTTTTGTTCTGTCATATATAAGGCATTGCATGCGACAAAGGTGAGCCTGCCATCGTCCCAAAAATTGTTTTTCTCTGTTATCTGAAAGGCCTATCTATATTCTACCATATTACACAGTCATCATGGCAGTTTCATCCATACTTCTCTGAAATTCCCATGTTTTAGAAGGGTTGCAGATGAGTGACAAAGGCGATCCCACCTCAGCCTGCAACCATTTCCCTTTTACCTTAATTTTACACTTCCATTGTTCCCTGTGAGCTCTTCTGGTAGTGCTTTGCAGCCTAGTATGCCAAGCAACTTTTGGGAGAGCCAAAAGAATGTAGATACGTGAGAAAAGGTGGTCTTGATGCGGCCATGTTCCTTCTGTGGATGGAGGTCTCCCATTTGCCTTTGTATATATTGTTTTGTGATGTCAATACTTTCCATGGTCTCTCATCCTTTTCATCAAATTTAGTGTTGGAAGTCATATTTTGTGTTCCAACTACACATTATGTAGAAGTAGTAGATAAGAACATACAGGCAGGAGCATTAGTTAGGAGTAGTAGGTTGGAAAATTAGACAGGAGCATTAGGTTGAAGTAATTGGCAGGAACATTAGGTAGGAGCCTCTGGAAACATTATGCTAGAGTTGCCCTCTGGCTGTGGTCTATTAACGGTAAGGCAATACAGGCTAAGAAGCAGCAGTGAAGTTCATCAGTTATGGAGACTCTTTTGCCGTGGCCACCCCCTTGAGGGAGTTCCCAAAGGGAACAGGCATCAGAGATATAGATATATATATAGGAAAAAGGTGGAAGAAAAGTGAAAAAGAAACAGGTGTTGCATACAGCAGCCATAAGACCAAGTAATCTGTTGTTTCCTGTTTTGTGGGTTCTGCATGTACTTTTAGTATTTTTAATGGACCTCATTAAATGTACATGACATTCATTTTCCATGTTTTCTTTTAATGATAGTGATTTAGCCCCTCTGATTCTAGTGTGCTTAATGAAATATAGGTAAAGGAAAATTTTCTGTTTACACTCAAAGAACTTGTTTGTCCAAGACTCTTTATCTCCATGAAATTGTATGTATTTGTATGTTATTTATGCATGATTCAAGTTAATCATAATTAATTGACAATGCTAATAATATGCTGAAACAAGAGATATATCAACTGAAAATGTTTCCTTGCTCTTAGTCCCAAGTGCCGCAGTGAGTACCCACAGTCAGCAATTCCCACCAAGTATTTGTGCTTTTGTGAAAAGAAGGTGGACCCCAAGTTTGACCCATGGCTAATACCTCACTCTTGTGGGGCAACCTGTGAGAAGAAGTTGAAACCAGAATGTGGTCACTTGTGCTTGCTCCTCTGCCATCCTGGTATGTTAATCCATTGTTGATTTCATTTGTAGTGAACAGATGAATAATTGCCTGTGTTGTGTTCTGGGAACATATCTGAAATATTAACCCTTTTGGTGATATATGGATCACTTGACGCTATACATAACGGAATGCTATTGGCATCAGTCTTCTCATTTAACTTGCCCCACATATTAGATTCTGTGTGCATTTTAGGCTCTATTGACTGGCCATAGATGGCAACCTAAACAAAGAATAAGTCACTGGAGCTCCCTGGAGGCTTCAGTAATCAGCTAGTGGCTATGTTGGACGGTTGCATGCCATCTCTTGGAACTTGCTGCCCATATTTTCCACTGCTGCACTCCTTTTGCCTATACTGAGGACTTGCTACACCAAAGAATTTTTTTCCTAGATTATTAATCCAGAGCTCTTAATTCATAAGGAAAAAAAATGGTTTTCAGTGTTTCTTTTGCTGCTAATCATATAGACAAAAGTTATGAATGGTTTTCTGTACTTAATTAGGTTGGCCAGAATGGTAAATAATGCATTACTCTTAAACCAGGAATAGTTGTCTTAATTTATTAGAAGAAAAAATTACTTTTATTTTTTGTGCACATATTCATGAATAAGAATTATTTTTCTGTATCTGCACACTCCGAGAGGTCAAAAAATCAGTTGCACATTGAAAGTGTTCTGCAGAGAATACCTGTAATCTTTGTTTCTCAAACTTTCAGTAAAAAGTGAATACAATCTTTATACAAATCTTCAATCTAGCCTTATTTATTCACAGAATCTTCAGAAAGCTCATAGCCAAGCTCATATGATGTGAATGATAGAATTAGGTAATTTTGATATTGAATGAAGTCAGGCCAACATTGTTGAGAAGCTGCTCAGATTTCTGTTAGCAGTAAGGGAAGATTTTCTGTGTTACACATTCTCTCTCTCTTTCATTCTTGTGTATGATAATGTTTAATTCAAAACTCACTTTCTTACAAACTCATGCTTTATGAGTTTTTTAAAATCTTGTAAAACTTCCCATTTTTTCCTTCTTTTCTTCATTACTTATTGTACTTAACTGTATCTGTTGATATTAGTCTCACATTACCACAAGGAATTTAACAGGTACCCTATCATTAAAGTTTCTTGCACACTAAGCATTTTAAACCTTAAAGTTACCATTCCCTCAGAGTACTTCCATGTCATCACCTGTATCATATGGTCACACTGACTTTCCTTTTCAATACCATTTTTATGGGGTCTTTTTCACATATGTCTTAAAACTTCACAGTTTACAGTTCTCCAAATGAACTTGACAGTTCACAGGAACTTATTTCAATCATCAGGTCCATGTCCGCCATGTCCCAAGACTGTGACCAATACATGCCATTGTGGGAAGCAGTCCCCACAGGTCCGACGCTGCTCCTCCAAAACTTGGTCATGTGGTAAGGCTTGTGGAAGTGTCCTTAGCTGTGGCCAGCACACTTGCCAGGACTTCTGCCATCCTGGACAGTGTAATGCTTGTCCTAGACAGAGTCTTCAGCCTTGTTGTTGTGGTGCCAACGGACAGCTGAGAGAATGTGCAGACCCAGTATGGCAGTGTAGCAAGGTGAGAATCTGAAGGAATGGCATGGGTGAAACAAACACATGATGAACACTGAAAGTGTATTTCCATAGCCCTGCAATAAAGAAACAGTTATGACTAGTGAATAATGATAATAATAATAACAACAATGATGATGATATTAATGATATTAGAAAACAGGATTGTTCTTATCTTTCAGCATGAACACAAAATTAGGAGAAATGCATTCACAGACTGCCTGGGGTTGTGCTAGCTTTAGGATTGAATCATGATCACTGCAGGTTGTCCTCAGTCAACCCGGATCCTCCCATAGGGGCTGGTCAGTGAATTGGGTACCTGGCTTAGGCAAGGATATTACATGATTTGATACAAACATTATTCATCTGTAACTTCAGAATTATGCATTGAAATTAATGAACTGTTAAAGAAAATAACCGTCTTGTCTTGCTGAGCTTGAAATTCAGACAATAGGGTCTACAGTAAAAATGTGGTGATAGGAGTCTGGTAAGTAAAATGTAAAGCAGATATGATTTTCATTAGCTGTAGGTGTTGAGAATGAAAGATGTCTAATTTTTTATCATTATTTCATTGAGAGTTTCCTCCCACCTGTATCTCAGCACAGCATCATAAGCTAGTCCCCATTTTGTTTGAGTGAAACTCCAGTAGCAGTAATGAAAACTGTTGGACATTTATTGAGTTTTCTTTTTTATCTTTTTAGGTTTGCCATAAACAACTTAGTTGTGGCCACCATCTTTGCCAAAAGGTTTGCCATAGTGGGGAATGTGGGGAGTGTCCAGCAAGTGGAGTTCGCACTTGTCCTTGTGGAAGATCTTCCCATACACTGCCCTGCACACAAGACATCCCAACATGTGGTGACACATGTGGGAAAAAACTTGCATGTGGAGTGCACTTTTGCGCTGAGCGTTGCCACAGAGGAGCTTGTCCTACAGTAAGACCCAATGATTAGTTGTTTTGTGTATATTTATAAATTTGTAGTGAGAGTAGTTTAGTGTTCATTGCAGTATGGAGGATAATGTATCTATATATATTTCTGATGCCTGTTCCCTCCTGGAACTCCCTCAAGGAGGTGGCCATGGCAATAGAGTCTCCATAACTAGTGGACTCCATTCTCTCTCATAATCACATCATGAAATAAGAATAATCATGTTTACAATGGTTGCATGGCATGTGTAGGGATAAAGCAACCAGAGAACATAATGTGAAATGAAGTAAGAAACCTGTTAAAAAAGATGTAAAGAAGTACTTTTATCGTACAATATTAGTCGGGATTTTTTTTATGTTCAACAATGTTCGAGTGATGGGGCCCCCTAGAGTGTAAAACTCCCTCTCCATACTGTACAAATAGATAAGGGATTTAAGGCTTTGTATCTTGCAGCATATGTGCTGCAAGTTAAGCCATTTTGGACATAGATGTTCAAATGTTCATGGAATAAGTGGGGGGCCAAATTGGTGAGAGCTTACTGTACTTCTCCAGTTATAGAGTTATGGATACATGGGACAGGCTAAGAGAGGAAATTGTAAATGCAGTTTGAGTAGATTAAAGTACTGTATGGTACTGAAGATAATTGAGATTGTACCTGATAAGTATAGAATTCTTTCTTGTTGCATGAAGCAGTAGTTATAAATAGACTATCACATTCTTCAAATCATCATTAGGCTTAGAAAACAGAATTTGAGACTAAGACTTATATTGATACTAGAGAGGGCATGCTGAGGTTTATTACACCACCTTATTGTTACTTGACATCAAATGACAGATATTTCTTGTTGAGTAGAGAGGGTATCCATTGGCTTCTGCTATGTAATGACAGATTAAGGCATTATGATTAAGTATGTTTATACTGTGTATCAGTCACAAACTGTTACTGTGTAGTTATTTATAATAACTGACGATGTCTCTGTACAGTACTCTACTTTGCCAATATTTTCATGAAATTTTTTTAAAGTGATAAGTATGCAAAACTCAACAGGAAATGTGTTCAGTTTTCTGTGACTGCATTCAAATATTAGTCTTATAGAAGACTCATAGCTATTTTACCAAGCTGTTTTATACATGTAGACTTCCTTACCAGTGTCTGCAGTTCCTTGTGAAACGGTGTCGTTGTGGTGCACGCGAGAAGGAGATGGCTTGCAGCAAGGAACTCACATGTGATATCAAGTGTAAGAACCAGAGAGACTGCAGACGACACACATGCAGTAGAAAGGTAACATCGGCATATTGACTGTCTTGCACGTACATATGCCAACATAGTTTAAATATTTTGTAAATGCTTATCTATCTATTTATCTATTTATATCTCTTGACACCAGTTCCCTCCAGGGGCTCCCATCAAGGGGATGGCCACAGCAAGGTGAGTATTACTACTGGGGTTATACATGAAAATATTTTTTACTGCAATGTAAGGGGAAACAGTATTCTCAACTTACAGGAACTGAGTTTAGTCCAAGGTCAGACATATTTGGCATGGTTATTAATCAGTTTGTTTGTGTTAAGCTACTAAGTTTTTAAGGCTTAATCTGTATTGGTTCATCTTGTGTAGAAAGATATGTTTAGCACATAGGAGGCAGTTCAGAATATGTTAATTTAACTTTTTAAATATTAAGTACCTTTGCCATCATATAAGTATTAAGAAATAGGATCCATCGGTATGAATAGTGATTTAGCTATATCTGTATTGAGTACAGTGTATTTAATCTCAAGTTACTTGTAAGTCATCACAAGATAAGCTTGCCTGCATATTAGTCTAAAGTGACAATATTAGTTTTGATTTTATAAAGTTTCGAGCAGAACATTGAATTTTCTTGTGTGTTTTTCAGTGCTGTGTCGGAGATTGTCCAAATTGTGAGCAGCCTTGTGGGCGAACTTTAGTCTGTCGCAATCATAAATGTGAAAGCCGCTGCCACCAAGGTCCATGCTACCCATGCACGGTGACCCATACCATCTCATGCCGTTGTGGAGCCACCACAATTACAGTCCCATGTGGTCGTGAAAAGACCACCAAACCTCCTAAATGTTCTAAGCTATGCAGGTATTATGCTTATATTTTTTTGTGTGTTTTCTGAAAGACATGTCCATTAAACTAAGGTTACCTTTTCTTTCTCTTTTTCCTTAACCCATTCATTGTCATGATAAAAGCTGCATTTTTGATCTGCTGTGTTAAGCTATTTTTTGATTCTTGATGAATTTATATATTGTAAATATAAGTGCAGTGAGTAAGAAAAAAAATGTACAGTCTGTATAACTCCACCACTTGCTATCACTCCTCCAAACCAACAAGCCTCTATATCACAGGTGTAGAAACATCTCAGTTAAGTGTTATACTTGCTGACTGTATTTTGTATGTAAATATCTACTAAAGTTATGTTAATACAATTTTGGTACTTGATATTTTGTTTAATATTTTTAGTGAGAACTTTTTAACAAGAAACGTTCCCCAAGAGCTTAACCTCTAATTATATCATTAGGTCAGTGAATTATTTGAAATTGATATATGGCAAGTTGTTTCATTAAAAGACACTTTCTAAGAATGCATCTCAGGTGTATAATGGGCCCATCTGTGTTTCATCAAAAGTTGCTTTTAGTTCTATACAGTTTCATGCATCATGTACATATTCCTCTCTGCATGATCATATTGTAATCCCCCCTCCAGATTGATACTAACATGGTGTGCAGTAGCAGAATGACAAAGTGTATAAGCAGCAGAAATGTATTTTGATAAAGGAAGTGGATACGTTAGAATTGGATTGCTTCAGGTATATATTCTGATGAGTGTATATAAAGAATGAGGATGTGAGAAGGAGGTATAGAACAGACAAGGAAGTAGTTGGGAAATATAAGAATTGATTTTATTGACAATAGGAAGTAAGGATGAATGTTGAATGAATGAGGAAGAGGTTGCTTTTCAAGGAATTAGAACAAGGGGTAGAGTATGGCCAAGATTTAGATATAGGAATAGGAGAAGGGAGTATGTGAGTTTATGCTAGTATGCTGGATTGTATAGAATTATGTAAGAGGAGAGAATAGTGGAGGAAATTGTGCATATGCCACCATAGTGGAAGGTAAGGGATATCACATTTGAAGTAGAGAGATTAGTTGAAACTCTTGTATTAATGCACTAACATAGATTCTGAAGGTTTTTCTTCCATTGCCCTTAGAATTGTTGATGTAACTGTCAGGATTTGAGTGTAAGAGATAACAGTAATAGACTGACCCGTCTTAATTTGCAGACTACCTCCCAACTGTCACCACCCA
This sequence comes from Panulirus interruptus, assembly GCA_032273725.1. NCBI lineage: Eukaryota > Metazoa > Arthropoda > Malacostraca > Decapoda > Palinuridae > Panulirus > Panulirus interruptus. Next base: position 5,507 of record JAUTYZ010733334.1, on the reverse strand, counting down.
GCTCAGGAAAAACACAAGTGTCACCAAGGTTCATGTCCTTCCTGCCGTATAACATGTGGACTGAAGCTCAAGTGTGGACACGTATGTCCAGTACCATGTCATGATGCTGTTCCTGTCAAGGTGACTAAAAGTATTTCTTCACTTTCTTTTAGCATTGATAAAAATTACGATACATATACCTGATGCAGGTTGGAGGGCATGGGAGATAAATCAATTGTTGTTTGCAGATGACATGGACCTAGTGGCAGAGCCCAGAGAGAAATTCCAAAAGCTGGTGACAGAGTATGAGAGAGAGTGGTGAAAGTAGAAAGTTGAGAATAAAGTGAATAGAAGTAGGTTAATGAGGTGCAGGAAGGAGATTAGTGATGATGGCTTGAGTGTAAGTTTGAACTGGAAGGACCTAAAGGGAGTGGAGTATTTTAGATACCTGGGAATGGACAAGGTACTGGATGGAACCATGGGGGCTGAAGTGAATCACAGGATGGGAGAGTAGAGTTAGGGCTTGGGTGAATTAAGGAGTTTGTGAGAGGGGAGATCAATGTCTTAGGGCAAAGATGGGTATGTCTTAAGGTATAGTAGGCCTAACATTGTTGTATGAATATGAGACTCGGGCTTTGAATCCAAAATAAACGAAGAGGGTGGACATGTAGGAAATTAAATGCCTGAGGACAATGCGTGATGTGAAGCAGATTGATTGTTTAAGGAATGTTGTACGAGAGAGCCGTAGTAGAAAGTACAACCAGATTGAGAGATCTGATTGGGGTTTGATAGAATGGTTCTGACATATAAAGGAAATAAACTAAGTAATACTGACAGAAAGGATCTTCCTGTCAGAAGTGGAGGGAGGAAGGAAGACAGGGAGACCAAGAACATGGAAGGATGAAGTAGATGAGGCTTTTGGAGTATTTGGGCATAATTATGCAAGAGGTTGAGAGGTATGCATGGATTGATGTGGTATATTGTGGGCGATATGCTCTCAGTGGGTTGAACTGAGGCATATGAAATGGTCAAGATAAACTAAAGAATAGTGTGTGGAGCTTGGCTGTAGATGGTAGCATTTGACTCCAACACAGTAGAGTACAGCTAGAGAGTGAATGTGTATAAATTAGGAATTGTTTGTTTTGTTCCTCACAGTACTTCACTACAGTGGGAGAAGCAGTTAGGTATACAAATGAATATTCTATTCTATAATTGCTAATATTTTTAGATCCTTATAAAATTCAGTTTATATTCTCGTTTTAGTGTACAGATCTGCTGTTATGTGATGATTCAGATGTCATAGGCTGTAAATGTCTAAAGTTATCTTTATTTTAATTGGAACGTTTTCGATGCTTGTCTAAACACTGCACACATAAATAGCCAATGGTTGGAAAGAATGAGGTAAAATCAGGGAGTACCAGGTATGAAAGCAAATGGTGAACTTCTGGTAGATTTCTTTGCTGAGAGAGGTATGTTTATAGCAGAAGCCAATTTTGATCATCATTTGATTTATAGATATATATGGAGGGGGAAGTGAAGGAACAAGAAGAAAGTATTTCAAGATTTTCTATAGCAAAGCATGTTTGAAATTGGTTGGTAGGGTGAGTGAAAGTTTTGAGACAGGCATGGGAATGTCATGTCATCTTGGTTTTTCACTAAATGAATGGATATGGCAGTAAGAGAAATGGAAACAAGAAAAGGAAGAGAAGGACCAAAGCTTAAGATAGATGGAAAGACCTGGTTTTTGGTAATTAGCTTATTTGCAGATGATCAGTTTTTGTACCAGAGAGTGAAGGAAAATTACAAAAGTTGGTGTATGAATTTTATACAGAGTGCAAAAGAAGGAAGTTGAAGGTGATGAAGGGAATGATAAGGTGAGGACATTGAAAATAGGGAGAATGCAATACCATGCAGAATGAATAGAAACAGAGCTGAAGTGGTATATGATCCCCCGTTTATTTTATATGTTCTTTTATATTAGTAACCTATAGACTTTCTGTAGTTAAGTAGCATGGTTAGTGCAGAACTTTTTTCCGTGCATCATAACATCAGAACTCTTTTGTCTCTCACAATGTCATGCTCTCTCTTTGCACCTTAACTTTGACTTTCCCTTGTATATAATCCCATCACTTCTCATTTGTTCACCAATTTATTCACTTTTCACTTGTCCATGCTACATCAGCCACACCCCTAACAGTACTGTAGTTTCCCCAAATTTTCTCAGCTTTCATTGTTTTGACATTCTGAACTCTCATCCACTTTATAGAACATTCTTATCAGTCATTCATAGAGTGTATTAATAAAAGAAAAATATGTGTTGTACATTGTTTAATGCAGAGAGAGCAGAAAATCTTGTTGAAGGCAAATACCGTAAATAGGCATACATTTCAATCTTGTTGCTCTTTTATGTTTACCAGTAACAGAGAGAAGTAATTTACCATATTCATGATTTTTTCTTATTTCTCCCTGTATTCAAAGATAGTGGACACCAAGAAGCGAGCAGGGCCTTGGGAACCAGTCAGTGCCCCTCGCATAGAGATCCAAAAGAAGCCATGCCCACCATGTCAGGTATACTGAAGTGTATTACTTACATCTGTGATTACAGTTTTTTTTTAGAAAATTATATATGCATGTTTTACCATATTGCTTTAACTGTATTTCTTTTCTGTTTAGTTGCTTAGTGCCTCTTCTGGTATGCTGTATCTAATGCATAATATCCTCTTTCTGTCAGCTGACATTATCAAACACAAGTGCCATCTTGAGAGTACTGTTAGGCTGCTTGGACCCCTCATGTGATGAAGAAAATATATTAGATATTATTATCATTATGAATGCCATTATGATTATCATTAATACAGTGTTATTATTATTACTGTTATAATTATTGTTATTGTTGTTATATGGTTGCCAGTCTTGTGCCCTCAATGCAAAGGAATGGAAGAGGGTGGACATGTCAGAAAAGAAATACATGAGGACAATATGTGATGTGAGGCAGGTCGGTCATGTAAGGATTGATAGTGTAAGAGTGAGGTGTTTAAGTAAGCACAGTCTTATTGAGAGAGCTGACCAGATTGTACTGAAATGGCCTTGACATATGGAGAGGATGAATACAGAAAGACTGACTAGGAGGATTTACATGTCAAAAGTGAAGAGAGTATGGGGATGAAGGAGACTTTGAAGCAGGTAGAGGGATGTAAAAAAGGCATATAGTTAATGGCCTGAACATCCAAGAGGATAAGAGGAATGCATTGGATAGAGCAAATGGTATCAATGTGGTGTACTGGGGGTGATTTGCTGTCACTGGGTTGAACCAGGATATGAAAAGCAGTCAGGGGAAATCATGGAATGAAGTGTGGGGCTTGGCTCTACGTAATGGTCTCTGATTTTGTCGCATTAAACAAGACAGTTATAGAAAAGATGAGAAAGTGGGGCCTTATGCTACTTATTTATGTTTATTTATTCAACTGCAGTGTTTGACATCACTTCACATGTATATTTTCAGAATGACAAGTCATACTTTAGAATAACTTTTTTCTTTTGTCGTCATTTTAGGTGCCAGTACCAACAGTATGCTATGGCCAGCATGAGAATCCAAATTGGCCTTGTAGTGACCTTCGGCCTTACTCCTGTGGACGAAAATGCGGGCGTAAACTAGCTTGCACCAACCACACTTGTCATCAGGATTGTCATACAGTCGAGAATGCACCAGATGACCAAAGAGCAGGATCCAACTGTACGCCTTGTGAGAGAGTTTGCTCTGTGGTAAGTAAAGCTACCAGTTTTGGTTCTCCTGTTTCCTCCAACTCTGCTGTGGATGACCCTAACATTCTTTCACCTCCTAACCAGAAAGACAGAGGGTTAGAAGGTCCTAAGCACAATTTCCTCTGAGGGTATCTTTAGAGATTCTCTCATGGTCATGGGACACTGCCTCAGAGAGAAAGGGTTTTTCATATTTCAAAACTTAAATTTTTTCTGCATATGTCATATTATTAAACCTTCAATACCTGATGCTGTTTAGATGGTTTATAACTGAAGATTTTGCTTACATTACCCTCCTTTGGATGCTGGAAGAGACAGCATGATATGGATTAGTAGCCAAAATTAACTGAAGAAACTATTGTAAAGTCCTGAGATGTTATCTTTTCTTTTGTTATAGACTGACACCATAGTCTTCCTCTGTAGGTTGTATTTGAGGTACTACTTTATGAAATAAGAAAAATCTCTCTCCTTTGTGAAACCTTATTTTTAGAATCAAGTTATATGTAACATATAGTTTCTCAAGTCCATCTGATTATTCTATTGGAGGTGGAAGGATGGAGTGAAGGTGATTTTGAGTGATTGGGGTCTGAACTATGTGCAGGAGGGTGATGGGTGTGCATGGGATAGAGTGAATTAGAGCGATATGGTATACTGGTGTCGACGTGCTGTCAGTGGACTGAACCAGAGCATGTGGAGCATCCGGAGTAAACCATGGAAAGTTCTGTGGGGCCTGGTTGTTGATAGTGAGCTGTGGTTTCGATTCATTGCACATGACAGTTAGAGAATGGATGTGAGCGGATGTGGCCTTTCTTCGTCTGTTCCTGGCGCTACCTCATTGACACGGAAAACAGTGATCAATTATTATAAAAAAGTTTATTCGTTTTTGTTACAATTTATAAGTCAATTGTATGAGAGTTTCTTCTTCTACCCATACCTTTTATATTTCACCCTGTGCTGCACAGCAGATTATTTGTTGCCTTTCAATGTTCTACTTTATCTGTAGATGTTTGTTTGTTAATGATTTATTGGTGCTTCCCTACAGCTGCGTCCAAAAGGCTGTAATCATGAATGTGGGAAGGCATGCCATCCAGGAAAGTGTGCACTTTGTGAGAAGTTGGTGAAAATTAAGTGCCACTGTACCCTCAACCATTTGTATGTGAAATGTAATCTTTGGAATATTGCTGCAGGGAAGGAAGAAATACAGAGCTGTAAAAATCAGTGTAACAAATTGGTAAGTTATTGTACCCTATTTTATCTTTTACAGCAAATGATACAAAGAGTTCAAGAGTCATGCAGAATTAAGTATGAATATATGTTTGAAGCTTGTTGAGATTTTTTTGGAGGGAATTAGTATACTTGATTATGTCCTGAGGTCATATTATGTTGCAATTACCGTACATGGTGTGGGAGTTTTTAGGCTCTAAGAATTATCTTGAACACCTGCAGGAGGTGTTTAAGATTTTTTGTTTGATAACTTTAACTTGAAATTGATTACTCTAATGAACCTAGCAGTTGATAGCCTAAAACCATAATAACAAGCCAACCATCAGTGGTATGCTAAGTATTTATATTTTTAACATCCATATTTGGCTGGCCTATTGAAGATAGTTGTTGGGAATGACAGATACTCTGTTATGGTATTGAACCTTTGGTGGCAGGGTCCATCTGATTTGAATGAAGAGGGTTATGTAGCAAAAGTCTTCTAAATCTCCTCTTTCGTAATTCAAATTTTGTTATGTTATACAAGGATGATTTGGGAATCAACCTAA
>JAUTYZ010733223.1:485-13626 GCA_032273725.1 Panulirus interruptus | reverse complement strand
CTATCATTTTTTTTGCATATTACTGATATTTTCAATTGTAAAGCTATCTGCTCTTTATTCAGCATTCAGCATGACCAAAAATACTGTACATTATTCAAGCTATTTTAACCATCAGTTTTATCAATATTATCAGTTGGTATGAATTATGCATTCTGGAAGAATATAGTAAACCTAATCCTGTTTCTAGTATTTGAAGATTTTCAAAATATGAGAAAGAAACACTGATCAAATGCAGTTGTTTGAAAAATTATATAAGTATACTCAAGCTATCAATAAAAATGAATTCAAGGCATTATGCAACAGAACCAATCGTCTTAAGAATCTTTTGAGAGGATGAATAACAGCATTGCACAGATAAAGTTGAATGAAGAATTTGAACTGAAAGAATTTTTCATCTTGTTCATTATAGGTTTACTTGAATGCTAGGGTCTGCCAAACTTCCATATCGTAAAGGTTTTCACTGCTTTTTGGGATCATGATTTTGTATCCTCTGTATCACTGTATGCTGAAGTAAACTCTTTTCTTCAAGGTAAGCACAAGGTGAAGCCATTGTACAGAAATGTAAAACACACATAATTAATTGAAGTTGACTTTATTAAGGCATACCTTCCCAGAAGAAAATAAAGAGAGAGAGAGAGAGAAAGGTATATATATATATATATATATATAGAGAGAGAGAGGGCATATGTCACTGAACCACATAGGAGGCTGGTAGAGAAGCCAGATCTTCAGACAGGTGGAAAGTGAAGATTCATTTGATTGACAGAAAATTACTAAAGAATGCATGTCAGAGATTAAGTAGGAAGAAACTGTAAAGGTTGAAAAAAATTGAACCTCTCCTTGGGGAAATCAATTGTAAAAGTTCAGTGGTTTTAGAAATGAAACCATTGTATGGCAGTTCGTTATAGAATTGGCCAACCACTTTCTATTATTGTTGTGGAGGGTAGTGTTAAGTTTCTTTTGTGTGAGATTGTACTGGGGACAGTGTCATGCTTTGTTGATGTCTGTTGCCACTAAATATTGTATTAACAGACTGTGCCTGCTTGGGGTTACACTTTGAGTAAAAAGTCTCAATTGGTAAAGGCTTGAAGAGTATTATTGAGAGTATAGTTCTGTCAAAGAACTTCTCACTCCAAAGGAGTCCACATTTTACTGCCAATGAAAGTAGCACAGCCTTGGGCTGCAGGAACACCAGGACTCATTCTTAGAAAATGATCTGAGATGATTATAAGTAGATAAATAGAATATTTTATCATAAAGTATTGTAATGCTGTGTGTGCGTCTATGTGCAGAAAGAGCAGGGCCATTGAGTAGTAAGTGCTCAGTGTCTTCTTTATGGTAAATGCATTGTGGGCATGATGGAACTTGAGATTGTAAGACAAGCAAGACAAGCAGTTAATATCTTTAGGAAATGTGAAGATAGGATATGAACAAAGTTAAGTTTGTTTTTATAATTGGTGGCTGTAAGTAACAGTGTTATTCAACAGAAAAAAAAGCGATGTGAGCAGCATGTGCTAGCCCTGCCATCAGGGCAACACCTCATTGCAGGTACATATGTACATAGGAAACTTGTGTAAATATAAACCTTATTTCCTCTTTAGCTGTATATTACAGCAACAAAAGATGTATATTTCTGTATTTATTGAAAATGACTTATCTAAAAAGAATCTTTTTATGATTTGTCTTGAATATGAAAAGGCACTCAAATGTAATTAAACCAACATCAGTGTAAAGTTTTATTTTTAGTTGTTATGACTGTATATTTGTAAAGTTTTTCATGATTTATCTTAACTCTTTCAGTCATATTTTCCTCAGTCAAGGAAAGCATAGTAAGTTGCTATTGTCCTCAATCAAGGAAAGCATAGTAAGGTGCTACTGTCCTCAGTTGAGGCAATTTGATTTCCTGCCACAAGATGACTTGCAGGGGCAAGGTAGTTTTTATTGGCTAGCCTTAGGTGGCAACCTCAACAAAGAATGAGTCATTGGAGCTGTCTGGAGGCCTCATTAACATGCGAGTGACCATGGTGGTTGGTCGCACTCCTTTTCTAGGGACTTTCCACATCTGTAGCTCCCGCCACCACACCGACACTGAACATACATAGGATTGGCTAATATGTTAATCCTTTTTTTTCTATACTAGGAGTGTTAACTCCTAATTCATAAGAAAAGATAATTATTTTGATAGTCTTTTGTGCACCTTATTTTGTAGATAAAAGAAATTTATGACTCTTTTGCATACCAAGGATTGGCTAATCTAGTTAATGTGTTTTCCTAAATTAAGAGCAGCTAAGTCTTAAGATTTTTTTTTTGTGTGCACCTTTTTATATTTAGAAAGAAAAAATTATTTACAGTTTTCAAAATAAGGAAGACCAAAAATCAATTTTGCACTAAAAGGGTTAAACGTAAAAGTGCACTTAAATGCAATTTAACCAATATTGATACATATAATTTTCTTTGCATTTGTTGTGGTACCAAAGAAAATACACTTGTTACTATTGTATTTTCATTATTTTATTTTCAAATATATTAACAAAAACCTTATGCCATGCAATTTGATTTATTATAAGACATTAGGAACCTCTTTATGCTCTTTTATTTTCCTTGACTATAGTTTTGCTCAGTAAGGTGGGAATCCTCTACAGATGGGCCTGGATGGAAGAGCCTCAGGGACAGGGAAGATGCTCATCACTGGCAAGACTCACCAGTGTCCCTACTGTGACTACATTACAACTAATTATGCTCACCTACTGAGACATGTACGCAAACACACTGGGGAGAAGCCATTTGCCTGCCCACACTGCCCTTTCCGAGCAACTCAAAATGATAACCTAAAGAGACACATTCGCACTCATACTGGTGAGAAGCCTTTTGCCTGTGCTCAATGCCCCTGCACCTTCGCAGATAAGAGCAGCTTGAAGAGTCACTTGTGGAATCACCATAATTAAGGTATTTTCTATATGGGCCAAATACATTTGTTCATGTAGTATCATTATGGTATTTTTAATGAATAAGGTCGTTACTGATATTGGTATAAACTTTGTTTAATAAGATGTAGTGCTGCATATAATCAGTAACTAGCATTTAGTCGACAAAATCCAACGGTTTCTTCTTAATTTCATGTATTCTGACACTTCCTAAAGAAACAGTCTTCATTAGATTTAACTATTAATGATTTATTATACTTGCTGTCTGACATAAGTATGTTATTATATATTGTATTCTTTATATTACCATATGCTGATGTTTCATTGGTTGTGCCATTATGATGCTCAAGTATTGTAAAGCTGTTTATCTTACACAGTCCTTCTTTTTCTGACAATCAAAAACTTTATGTTACTTGTAAAGAGTTTTCAGAATCTCCAATGCAAGTGTGCCAGTTGCTAATCAAATCATTTCCACAAGTTTCCATCCCTCAAAGTTACTTATGTATAGAGAAAAAGGAGAGGTACGTTAAATTAATAAAACAGGATGTGAATCAACACATCACTAAATCTTTGCATCTGTGTGCAATGGTAATAAGTCCTCTCAGTGTCAGTTTATCTGATTCTTTTACTTAATGAAATTATTAATCTTTCTCATGGCTTTCCTTAGTTTTATGTATTTTGCAAAGAAACTGATTCACTTTTTGAAAAGACACATAACATCACAAAGACAAAGAATTATTTGGAAGATCAACTAGCAGGCACAGGACAAGAGTATTCTTTTCTCATATGTAGCTCATAGTTTCAGAATCACTGTAAGATGGAAACCATCATTTGGCATAAGATTATAAACCATTTAGAGGACCATCGCTTAATAAATGAATCTCAGCATGGTTTTTGATAAAATCACTCATGTCCGACGAATCTGCTTGATTTTTTTTAGGATATAATCACCATGTATGAAGAAAGAAAAACAGTTTATGCCATCTATTTAGATTTTCAAAAAGTATTCAATAATTTTCCACATCAAAGGTTAAGTCGCATGACATAAATGGGGTTGTACCTTGGTGGTTAGGAATTTGGTTGACAGGCTGTGAACAAAGAGTAGTTATTAATGGTCAAGCCACAGAATAGTTAGCATACCAAGTGCAGCACAAGGATGTCTTAGAACTGGTGCTCTTTCTCATATATATGTTAATGATTTTAATAATGGGCTGCATTATAAGATGTCGAGATTCATAGATGATACTAAGCTGGGAAATATATCTACAACAGAAATTGAAAGCCTGCAACTTCAAATGGACATAGACAAACTGTTGGACTGGGCTCACGGTTGGCAAATGATTTTGAATATCAATAAGTGCAAAGTTTTACATATCTTTCTAAAAACAATAGGGCGAGGTACAGTATAAATTCTCTTGAGCTACAAAAGGATAATGAGGAAAAATACATACATGTAATAATCTTGGTGATCAAAGACCAAGTAAGCAGTGCACAAAGGCAGTTAAAACTGAACAAATTCTTGGATTTATGGCAGGGCTATCAAATATAAGTCCAGGGAAATTATCCTCACTTTACAAGTCACTGGTGCATCCCCAGCTTGAATATTGTGTTCACTTTTGGTCACCCTCCTTGAAAATCAGACATAGATAGAATGGAGAGAGTACAAATGCAAGCTTCAAGATGATTCCTAGACTGAGAAGGAAATCCTATGAAAGCCGACTAAATGACTTAGGTCTATTTTGCTTAGAATAGAGAAGGTTAAGAGGTGATCTTATACAGGTATTCAAAATTATCAAAGACTTCAGAAATTTCAATCTAAGAAACTACTTAAGGTAACCATCTGATTTCACTCATAGTAACAGATACAAACTTGAAGGCAAATGTTTTTAACTTGAAAGACATGAAGCACTTATTCTTCAACAGGATTGTTAACACTGTATATAGAATGATTTACCAATTAGAATGGTTGAAAACAGTACCATAGATGCATTTAAGAATAGACTTAATAAATAATTTGCCTCAAATCCAGGACTGACATTATTTACATTTCCTAAGGTACATGTAAAGTTTACATTCTTTTCTCTGAGTATCTGTATGTCTTTCTACCCTTACTACGATAATCTATGGGTTCTTGATCTCTTCTGCCATCACAAACAGCCTTGATAGAACACAATGGTCTCTTCCTACTTGAATTCCTTTGTATTCCTTTGTATAGATATTTGTATCTATATTTACTCAGTGTTTCAAATATGATTCCACATTATCAAACTTTAGTGAATGCCGATACAATTTTACAAGAAGTATACATAAAAGAGGTCCACTTAATGCCACCAAAATTGACCCAGTTTATTTTTATAAACATAAAACCATCAGTTTCACTTGATATTGCAAAAGCAATTCTGTAAAAGAACAAATAGATCAAATGAAGGACTTGGAAGGAAGGTTTAGTGAAGCAAAGATGGTTATTTATGTGAGGAAATGAATTTTAGATTCTTAAGTTTTTTCAATATGAAACATCTTTTGGTATACTACTGAAATGCAAGGAAAGATTATGGAAACCACTGACGGCACTATTGAGGTGTAGATAAGCTTCAGATTGACCTAGGTCATATAAAGTACTTTGCCAAGATGATACCTCACTCTACATACAAAGAAGGTGCAGAAAAAAGAGGCGAAGCACTTGAGATGTGTAAATTCTCACCTGAGGATTATTATCAAGAAAATGGGAGAGAACAAATGTCATATCTATTTGCAAGATGAGCAAGAGAAAAACTATGAATTTCAAGCTAGTTTCACTGATAAGCACAGTTTAGATACTCCGAACAACAAATGGATAAGTAATTGCAAAAAAAATACCCATGTGAGAAACAACATGGTTTCAAACGATGTAGATCTTGTCTTCAGGACTTTTACGATAAGGTAAGTGGTAGCCTAAGAGTAGACAGGTGGATGAACTGTATTTTTGAACTGCCAAAAGGTGTCTCTCACTGCATTCCACATGAGGCTGGTAAATAAACAGATTTCCAAGCAGGAACAGGAGCTCCTTCATTACATTCAAAAGTACCTAATTGAAAGGGAACAGAAGACAAGTGTAAGAGGTAACTTTCCAAACTGGGATGAAGTAACCAGTAGTTTCAAAGGGCCCATGTTTTTCCTGATCAATATAAATGACTTGCAAGAAGGCTTTAAATCATATGGTACCTGAAAATATTTGCAGATAATATTTGAATTACTAGAGGAGTAAGAAATACTGACATTTGTAACAAACCTGCAAAGAAACTTGGGCAGGATCAAGTACCTGTATTGGTGAGATACATACTTAACAAAATTCAACCCAACAGATGCAAAGTGATGAAGATAAGCACATTGATATGATGCCAAGCTTTAACTATCACTTTGTATTACAGGAATTTTCTTATGATAAAGGCTTAGAGGTCAATTTGATACCCAGTCTGTCAACAGATAACCTAATTTAGGATATTGTTATGGAAGTAAACAAGAAATTGTTGAATGTTAAAATTTTCTTGAAGTTTATGAACAAAGAGATGTTAAGAAGAATAATGGCACCATTTAATAGACCCAAAGTGGAGTATGCAGTCCCTATTTGTTCACCTTACTTAAAAAGACACATAGTGTAGATTTATTGGATAGTATCCAAATATGGGTAACCAAAATTATATATATCTGAAATAGAGAGGCTAAGCTAAAGAGGTAGGCTACCAGTCATGAACTTTCTCACACTGAAATAAAGAAGCACAAGGGGTAGATATGACTGTAGTTCTTGAGCTTCTCAATGGATCTGACTGTAGTGACACAGAACACTTCTTGGAGATGAGGAAGAGCCAATCAATGAGATGACATTACAGGAAACTGAGCAAGAGAAGTGTCAAAGATAATGTGAAGAAATTCATTAATGATAGAAGGTAGTAAATGGGTGGGACAAGCTAAGTGAAGAAGTAGTAAATGCATAATCTATAACAACATTCAAGACACTGTATGGAAGAAAAGAGAAGTAGAGAGATGGACTCCCATTAAAGTAAAAATTCTTCCTAATATGTAAAAATCACAGATAGGTAACATATTAAGCTTGGACAAACCTGAAGAGCCTTGTTTTGTTTAAAGTTTTTCACCAAGGAATTTATGTACAGTAAGGGGAGATAGTGATACTCATGGTGGTTGGGAAATTATGTCTTTTTTGGACTGAGTCATCCTGTAAAGATATATTAATGAACATAAACTGAGAAGTAGATGAACTAGAATTGTATGATACCCCATTGAGAAAGCTGGGAAGAATGTTCCTAAAGCATTCAGTGTCATCAATCATTCCTCCAAGAAAACAAGTCTTGCTACCAAGAAATTATGGTGGCATCAAAAATTCAAGTTATACAATGGAGTGCAGGTGAGAAGTGATATATTAAAAGATATACTTTTTCCTTACTAGAAAACTCAGCAATACTTATAAACCACATAGGACAGTGATCCCTCCATACAAAAATAAAAACAAATTCATTTTTATGAGTTCTAAAGCAGTGCACAGAAAATGGTGTTACTTTGTTGAGAGCACAGCAAAAGCAAAATCATTCGAATAATAGAAAATTATGTGGCTCTAAATATAACTAAGCAAAAGGAAAGGAAAAGATGGATATTGGAAAGCTATGCTGAAGAAAAGATCATCAAAGAAAAAAGAAAGGGTAAAGCTGATATTGAGTCTACAAGTGAGACTTGGGTTACAGTCAAGAGGAAGTGTATAGATAATGATATTTAAGGATTCAAGGAAAGGAGCCCCAAGTAGGAATGAAAAAATAGAAATTTTGGATAAAAACGGTTTTAGTAGAAAGACTGTTGGAGATGATTCATAAGCAGCAACAAATGATTCATGAGGCAGATAAATGAGTGAGGAGCCAAAAGATACATCTTCAAGACCATGGAGATAAAAGTGAGTTTCAACATTGGAATAGAAATCATTGAGGGTAAAGAAAACTAGCTTTCATTAGTTGGGAATTTGTAAATTTGAGACAAACTGAGAACCTTTACCATATTCTAATATCAAAGATAAAATGATTATATAGAACATCTCTGAAAAGTCTTAACAGATGAATGTGCATTCTAGCTTTAGCAATTAAATTATCAGGGAATGAGTGACTTTTCTGAGGTCCTTTTTATAACATGTTCACTCTTAAGAGTGTCAGTAGGTTCCTATTTGTTGAAAACACTAAACAAATTTGTCTTTCTAAAAGTCAGTAATTTTTATTTCCCCTCTCAATGTCTGATCAACAAATTTAGAAAAAGTTTGATCATTTATAAAGCTGGAAGTTTATAATATACGTAACACAACATAGGTTAACATTTAGAGGTAATTATTTTTGTAATGCATATTAGATTATGATATTGGCAACATAAATTAGATACACAGAGATAGATAGATAGATAGATAAATAAATAGACAGACAGATAGATATTGGCAACAAAGTTATTAAAGAACAACTGAAATCTAGTGAGATCTGGAATTTCAGTTGAAAACAAGAAAGTATTTGAATTATGTCATAATATAAAATACCCTGCAGTCTTGTTTATGACTCCAACTAACTGTTAGATTTTATTATTCTAAACTGTATAACTTTCAGTAAGCTAGGCATCCTCAACAGGTGAGGCTGGAGAGTGACTGTCTGAGACCTGGGAGGAGAGGACCCTTAAGAGCTGAGAAGACCAACACACTCACTGGCAAGATGTACTACTGCTCCGACTGTACCTATTCAACTATAGTCAAGTCAAATCTTGTCAGACATTCCCGGATTCATACTGGAGAGAAACCATTTTCTTGCTCTCACTGTACTTACAGTTCTTATATTAAGGATAATTTAAAGAGACATGTTCTTACTCATACTGGAGAGAAACCATTTGCTTGTCCATATTGCCCTTATCGCTCAATACAAAAGATTCACCTCACTGCCCACATGAAGAGCCATTACAAAAATGCTACTGATTCTCCAGGAAATTTTGGACAATGAGTTGTTGCTCTAGTATGAAATCATCAAGTTGTCAGTCTACTCATTGTATTCAGGATCTCATACTTAGCCACTGTTAATCACATGCAATGTAAATAAACCAGTGATTACACATTCACAATTGATTTATACAAATTCACCAAATATTATCAAAAGTAACCTATTTCAGTAAAGAATATTCCTTTTAAAGATTTTTTGATATGATACTGCATGTTTGCATAAAAGTTCATAAATCTTCACAGTAATATAACTACTGTATGAACACACATCCAATTATTATTATCATAGTTATTTAGCTGTTTCTTATTCTTATCGATAGAATTTCTAATATCTTTAAAGGAATTTAATCTTTATTCAACAAAAAGTGATTCACCAGAAATTCATGATTACTTAAAGTTCACTTACTATATGTAGAGATACAGAATTATGCAAGAGACCAAATGGCATGTCAGAAGTAAATTAACCTTTAACATTTATGTATTGTTTTTTCCTTCCCTAACTATTTGAGGAATTTGAAACCTTACATTGAGATATAAGTAGCATAAAAGTGAATTTAAAATGAATTATAAAGCCTACAAATGATGAAGGAAATAGCCTGATAAGGGTTGAATCAAGGACTGGAGAAAACCACAGATATTGTAAGAAAACCAAGGTGTAGAGATACCGAAGATTCTGAAGCAGATAAGAAGAATGGAATACAAAGGAAGTCAAACAGCAACAGATAACTAGGTTCTTTTGAGGCTGTTTGTGATAGCAGAAAGTGTCAAAAACTCACAGACTAGTGTGGTAAAAGTATTGGATAGGATTGTCAAAGAAGCTGTGGTACAGTTAGAAGAAAGACGCTAGATTAAGAAAACCACAAAGGTGAGAAAATTGAAATGGAACTGAGGAGTAGGGATACTAAAGATTCTGAAGTAGATAGACAAAGTAGGGTACTATATAGGGTTGTTGAGAAGGCTGTGTATACAGTCAGAGACAGGATGCAAGTGGGAATATGTGATACAATGGATGTGAAACTTAAGAGGGAACAGGCAGTTCGAGACTCCTGTGAATTTGTGAAAAAAACATATTTTGGATAAGTTAAATAACAAGAAAGAGGAAATAGCTTGATTGCAGGAGTTAACAGAAAGATGTGCCACCATACAAATGAGTGAAGTTATGCAGAGGTAGGTTATTAAGCATAAATCCATGATGATCTCAGGACTGGAGGAAGAATTAGAATAAATGATCATGAACACAGATTTGCATCAGTTGAGGGGGTTGATAAATTACGAAACCAGGTTGAGGAAGGTAGAATGATTAAGGAGCAAGTAGGAAAGGTCAGAAGGGGCAATTCTAGATGTCCTAGAATTTGTTAAATTAGCAAAAATTCTCATAACTCAGAGTCCAGAAACTAGTGAAAATGATGGGTAGGGCAGTGCAGTTTCTAGGGCTGGTCAACATACTCAGAGCATGTTGATTGATGCAGTGGAGCAGGAACAAGAGATACTGAAACTGAGGTGCCCAGAGAACTGAATTAAGCTGTAGATAGAATGATATGTACTGTCTATCTATCTATTTATCTATCTATATCTCTGATGCCCACTCCCTTTGGGAGCTCCCTCAAGGGGATGGCCATGGCCAAAGAGTCTCCATAGCCGATGAACTTGTGCCGCTTCTTAGCCTTTTAGTGCCTCACCCTGAACAGGCCACTTATCTGCCATTATGTGATGTAAAGAGACAGGCATTAAAATTCATTGCAATTACGTGAGAATATGGGTACCGATTTTTATTTATGTCTGACCAAGCATATGTTTATCTCAGACTGGCAGGCAGTGATCAAGTCAGGTATTGCTTCATCTTGAAATGTCTACTCGTATTTACTTTGTAGGTGTAAAGGTACAAAAACAGTACTACACCATTAAATTATCGTAAACTTGTGTAAAACTGTGTATGCAATGCAGGAAGAACGTTGTATGTGAAGAAATAAAAAAAGTCTGTCACATGTCTACTGATGCCCAGCATCACGGTCTGAAGTTGAGCATCCCAGGCTGAGGTCAGGAACTAATGCAATACTATATTCCATTACACCCTAATCTCAGTCAAATGGGCCCTTACCTTACCAGACTGAATTTTTGATGTAAATAAGTCTGAAGGGGTCCAAAAGGTCTATTAAAAGCCAAATTCTGATATACTGAAGTCTATCAGAATGGATTTCATTATATCCATGATTGCACCATGGACAGAGTGATGTGCTTAAATCGATCTAAAATCCTTTATACCACATCCTACTTATGATAGATTAAGGTCTGTCAAGCAAAATGGGTCAGGTCATCCACAAGCCTCACATCACAGGGACTAGCTGAGTGCTAACCCTAGCAAATGCCTCCCTGCCAATCCTTGTTGGAAAGGGCTCAGACCTACATCTCATGAACTTCAAATGCAGAATACTAGCCCTCAGCCACTTCCTGTTCTTAGGAAACTAAATAAACAGTATAAAGACTGGTTATTGATATGGTGACATGCTATATCAAAATATAGATATGTGTGTTCACTTGTTTTGAGGAGCTGATGCCAAAGTTTAGGTAAGCATATAATTCAGAATTTTCTGATAAAATTCCGTGTCAATACATATGCTTTTTTAACATGACCATAAAATGAGCTGGGCATCCCCTACAGGTCCGGCTGAATGTGGAGACTGAGAGGCCTATTGGGATGGGAGTCGCAGAAGCTGGTTTTGGCATCACTGGCATTGAGATGAGTACTACTGAGGCTCCAAACAGCATCCTTGGAGCTGGGATGGGAACCAGGGGACCTTGTGCCAATGTCTCCTCTACCTACAAGGTCCATCAGTGTCCCATCTGTCCTTACTCAACACCCAATGGAATCCACATGCAATATCATATGCGAGCTCATACTGGAGAAAAGCCATTTTCATGTCCCTACTGTGCATACTGTGCAGCTCAAAAGACTCATCTGAAGACTCATATGCGAACTCATACTGGAGAAAAGCCATATGCCTGCCATAAGTGTGATTTCCGTGCTGCACAGACAGGAAATTTAAGAAAGCATTTGGCAAAGCACCATAGTTCATAATGGATAAAATTCTATTCTAATACAATTCTACCAATACTGTGCTGTGCAGACAGGGAACTTAAAAAAAACTTTGGCAAAACACCATATTTCATAACATATAAAAGTATATTCTAATAGAATTCTACTAATGCCAAACTTATACAATTATTGAATTTTATGGACAAGACTGTTTCCCCCCATCATTTTTCTTCATGTTAATAATCCATTATACAAACCAAGCATGAGCTTCCTGTGAGAAATAAATCTATAAGATATTCCTCAAAACAAAGGATGCATTCACTTATATATACTTTTTTCTATGAGAATAAGTAAATTTTTAGGAAATTTATGCTGTTGAAAATATAAATAGTGCTTTAAATCAAAGAAGAATACAGAGATACACATTTATTACTATCAAAAATGCATATACAAAAGTGAAGTGGGATATGTTTCATGAAGTCTTAGAATTTTGAATGTCACAGGAAAATAGTTACTCATCATATTCATTTACCTATAATTGATGAACTACCTCACATTTTGCATTATTTGTCTTGTGTTGTTAATACATATATCACCATCTTGTTAACAAAAAAGATGCTTCATGAATGTTCACAACTGGTAATGAGACTTATAAGAAATTGAAAAAGTGATAATCAATTTTAGTCTTGTACCATTGACGAGATGAGTCTTGCACAAGATATTCTTCAATAAGTAAAATCACTGTATATCTCTTTGAATGTGCCCTTACAAATGTTACCAGACTACTTGCATGTGGTTATGCCACAAGTGAAAAGTCTCTTTTGACAAGGTTGTATCATCTTCATGGATGAAAAAGAGTACAATTTCATTGAATTTCTCACTCCAAAGGAGTCATTATTTCCCAGCTACTGATTGTAGTGGTCTTGAAAATGCAAGAGCTCTGTAAAAGGGGTCCAGGGGTTATACAATAAAGTGAATTTATGCCTTTACATGCTAATATTTTCATCAAGATCTTACGCACTGTGCCATTCTATTTTGCCAAAGATCTATATTACATTCTTTGTGGCATCAACTTAGTTCATTACCTAAGAAACTCATGCTATATGCTTATATCTCCCTGAAAATTTGTTTTTGTATAACTTAAGAGTGAAGTAATATGAGGCTGACTACACACTCAAG
>JAUTYZ010733113.1:0-10420 GCA_032273725.1 Panulirus interruptus | reverse complement strand
CACAATCCAATCCTCTTTCCGGCCACTCAATAAAATGGATGTTAAGTCACCAGCCCATATAATCATCAGATACAGTTTCTACAACTCCTTCAATATTCCTTCAACTTCTTTAAAATCTTTTAGCTTGATTTTTGGTAATGTGTATGATACCAGGTTTATTGTGTTTATGGCTGGGATACTCACTACAGTTAGTTCAGAGAAAGAGACAAATGAAGTGAGAAGGAGCAAGCGAAAACAATATCAAAATGAAATTATTGTAAGATGAGACACAACAGTAAGTGGAAATTCAGAAACAAAAGTTTGGAAAAATTTACATAAATTCTTAATATCTTTACACATTTATAGCAATACTTTATGTAATACTTCATACTAAATAATATAACCCAATTAACATTCTACATCTATTATCTATACTTACTCTTCTTCCTTGTCTTCACTTTCTTCCTTCTCGTCATCTTCGTTAGATATACTGGATTCCTCTGTCTTCTCTTCTTCACTGACCTCCTCTGTTTTTACCTCAACTGATTCTTCTACCTCATCATCTTCTTCCTGTCCTTCTTCCTCCTCTTTCACTCCTTGCTCTGCTTTTAGCATTTCCAATTTCTTTCTGAGGTTGTCTCGGTGTCGTTCACGTAGCCTGGCTCTAGCCTGATGAGCTGCAAGAACCAGTAAATTACTACATTTGGATCATATAGATGAAAACAAAAAGAAGCTGAACAATCAATAGCACTGAAAAGAATCTTTTAACCAAAAGGAAATTATTTCTATATACCTGAATATAAAATTGGTATCCAAATGTTCAATTCAGTACTGTGTACATACAACATCCTAAGTGAAAATGTTGCTAGTTTGGATACATTTACCAAAAGAAAATAACATGAGGCTTATGCAGTATATCAGCAGCAGAGAATGAAGGAAAATTAACCCTAAAGTTCATCATCAGATTAAACACCATCAACCAAGTCAGTATACCATCTGATAACTTTGCAATTAATACAGTCAAACAATTAGTATCATAAGCCTATTTGCTCATTTCTCCTATCACATCATCACAATTGAATCCCTGAATTTCACTTTAAATATTCTCATAATGATACTATTCTTGTAACATTACTGAAAAAATATTGTTCAAAATATAGATATTATCAATCAATGTTCCACACATAAGCACTACATATGCTGGTCTCTGACAATGAAGAAAAATGTAAGTTAAGTCAAGCCGCTAACTGCGGCAGAACAATGTTCAGTATTTAGCAAATTTTGATCTAGTTAAAAGTTCCATTCACATATATTCTTTCCCACTGTGTGTTTATTAATTTTTCAGTTCAGTTTCATTAAAAGAATTTGGATTACATTTCTGCATTAAAGCTGTCACTTAAGACAAACTTGAAATCAACTGACTCCCTGACACTATCATACAGACAGTTAAAAGAAATTAGAAAAGCTCCTTGACATTTATGTTGCTACTGCATCCACTTCAGGGTCTTCTCCAGTTCTTAACCTGCTTGGACCTGCTTTTATCTCATCAATGGATACTGTTTCCTGTATAGGAATTTTTTTTCCCTCTCTCCATCCCCATGCATGATATTTCTGACTTATTTCCATTTTTTGCTGCCATCAGTTCTTTACAGTACTTTTAAACACTTTACATTGCTCTTCACTGATTTAACATCTCATCTGATTTAGTTAGAAGGAATCTTCCTATATATCTTAAATCTAGACTTCTTCAACACTTTCCCCTCTGTACTCTGTGGCAATCTCTAATAAAGTACTCTTTAAATGTCTCCACTTAACCTCGACCTCACCTTGTACTGTTTAATCAGATTAAACATCTTTTGAGTTAATTTCACACTTTCAATCTGTGTTAGAGAATCCAAGGAACTGCAAGGGTGATAAGGTTGATAACCTTAGGTACTTGATTATAAAGTTAAATTTTTTTTCCAAGTGCAAATCCAGAATATACAATCAGCCCAAAGGACAATGCGCTAATTTCATATCCTTTCTGATCATCCTGCCAATCTCCATGACTTCCCACAAGCAACCTAAAGTGGCAGTCTGTGACAGGTGCCTAGACTTAATGGATCAGCAAAAATACTAATACAGTTAGAGTATAAATAATCATCCACTTTTATGTAAGGCAAATCTGCATTTAAACAGAGCTCCTACTAACAGATCTACAGTATGACGACTGATATCCAGGAGTTTAACATGAAACTGACTGTTTGGTTGTCATTGCCACTCATAACACTTGACAGAGAGACAGACTAAATTAATGTTTCTTCCAGACTATGCTGACTAAGACTGGGTCTGGGTACTGAATTAATATTTCACTTTACAGATTACCTCACTTCATTGGCATTCTCACAGGTAGTAAATAATGACTGGTGATATGTCACAAGTGGCAGGAGGAAGCAAAGCTGATGCTCTGCTACAGCCAGGACAACCAGATTTATTGCATGTAGAATGACCTCCAAAAATTTACCATGGCTGACCTCTGCTGCAGATCTCTCTGCTACCACTTGCCAGATCACCTTGTCTATGACTGGGTCTAGGTGCCAATCATAACACTTGAGAAAGAGTCATACTAAATCAATGCTCCTATTTGCAAAACTATGTTGACTAAAACTGGGAGAGTACAAAATGCAATATTTGACCCAATAGAAGATTGCCTCACTTTATTGGCATTCTCATAGGTATTGAACACTGACCAGGTGATAAGTAACAACTGGCACAAGAACTAAGAGACATAGGCTGACTTTGCAAAAGCCAGGCCAACTAGCTCACTCAGGAACTGTTTTGTATTTAACAAACATTTCAGGCAAATCATTATTAGGTTACACTGCATGATTAATGTGAAGACAAAGTTTATGTCTGCAATTCTTCTTCAACATACAAAGGAACATAGTTATAAAACACTTATTTTTCTTTCATGCGAGCTCTCTCTAGGTCTTCATGCATAATATCTAACTGCCTCCTATTTACAGAGGACTTAAGTACTTTAGCATTTGTGATATCTAACTGCCTCTTGTTTACAATGGACTTAAGTACTTTAGCATCATGTTTAGCTTAATTCTGTTAAAGGGACAGTGTGTGTTTACATCATGTTTCAATTTCCATCTGCTGGCATATGAGTCTAATATTGTTGGAATTTTACATAAACTGAATGTATACCTTTTTATGTTATGTATTGTTGAAGCAAGTACTTAGACAGGAAACAGAAGCACTAGTATCTAAAACTTACTCTCAGGCTCACAAAAGTTAAAGATCAAAATCTATATTGATGAGATCTTCACCTGGTTGAAGTATGATTATTACAAGATGATATTCAATCCTTACCTTTAAGCTGTGATAGCAGGGATTCCCAGTAGCCAACATCAATACCAGTTGTGGGCCCAGCTAATTTAGATTCTATGTTTAACTGCAATTTGTTGAGCTCTGAGAGGGACTTATTCTGAAAGACAGAGGATACATCTGCTGCTACAGCTGCATGTATGCCCTGGCGATGAGTGGTGGCATCTTCTATTGTGTCACGCTGACGGAGACGACGTAGCTCATCTTGAACAATGATGGTTAAATCTGTCCAGTATGTCTGGTTCATATTCTGTGGAAAGAATGCACTGATAAGATATTTTGGGGAAGCAAATGATTATAAATTGCTAAAACCTATGACTTTCCTATATTTGTAGTTTTGGCAAGGAGAAATTCTGTCTTAATTAGATGAGGTGAAAAGCTACTTCCCTTTGTTATTAGAATAGAAAAGCAAATATGCTCTAGACCAGGCTATCCATATCAACTGGGATGGAACCTAATCCTATTGGGTGTTTTCCAGTTAATCAAGTGCTTAGATTTTCATTTACAATACAGGGGAAAAATTTAGTTTTTGTGAGGCAAACTGCACTTTAATGTCTTGTATCTGACAAACTTGGGGTTGAGTAGTTGCCAGATTTCACAAATTTGTGGATTTTGTGTAATGATGTTGGAGATGCATTCCTCAAATGGGAACTGTTTAGTCAACAATTCCTATCTATCTGTCTATCTATATCTCTGACGCCTGTTCCAATTGGAACTCCCTTAAAGGGGTGGCCATGGTAAAAGAGTCTCCATAACTAAAGAACTCCAGTGCTGCTTCTTAGCCTTTAGTGCCTCACCCTTAACAGGCCACTGGCAGAGGGCAAGTCCCTTTAAAAAAAATCTAAACACACACATACTGAAACTCAGGTTTGAGATGACCACCTTTCACAGGATCCACCATACCTTACACCATACCTTAGAGTTAACACCATGGTCTTAAAAGATGCCTTCTGGCATATTCCAATTAATTCCAATATGAGGAACTTTTTAGCATTCAAACTGGTGCACAGACCTGGTAGTTTAAGGTGATGCCTTTTGGTTTATGCATAGGTTCACTTCTTTTTTTTCCAGATTAATTTCAGCCCTACTCCCAAATTAACATCTTCCAAACTGTTAGTTTTGGTTAATCTTGACAATTTTTAGGGTTACCGCACTCCACATGCTCGAGGTTACACTGCGAGTGAATAGTCACCTTTGGCTCATGCTCGCTGTAAACCGCCTCAGAGAGTACGTGTTTTCAAATTTTCAAACATGTTTTTGCTGATGACGAGATGTTCAAATCTATAATATATTTATGTTAGACAGAGAAAAATATCATGGCATACAACTTTTTACAAATTTGTGAGCTCATCAGCTTTATTCTTTGCCTTATATCTGAACCATGGTGGGACAATAAACAATGCACTCTGCCTCTTGTTATATCCTGTACTGTATATGTAATACTGTTAATGGTATGCAGTGTTGCACTTACTTTCATTATTGCTAAAATATTGCATGAAATACATACTGAATAATTATTAATGTCTATCTTACGATGCTGAACTATAATGTCACGTCTGGATACACCTTGGTCAACTAGAACAAGTGCTGGTTAACCAAGACTTGTACAAACATTTTTGTCTGCTCCATCTGGAGATCCAGACATATGGGATGTGGAAAACCAGGACATCACTGTATTAAATTGTAACAAACAACATTTACACCTACATTATGTATATAAAACACTCTGATAAGACTACAGTATATTCATGTGGGCCCACAATGTGTGGGCCACGTTTACAAAAGAGGTTGGAAGGATGGTACATCACCCTGATAGTGTAAGTAAGAGGATACTGAAAGTAGATGTGAATGAGACCACAACTCTTGTTTTTGAGAAAATTGGACTGTTACAGTGTAATACCACATCAATATGAATGGCGATGAATTAGAAGTTTTAAATGAGCACTGGAAATGATCAACAGAAATGATAGTGGAAAAGCTGATGTAAAGAGAAGTCATACAAGGGAGAAGACTTGAAGGTGCAGTGAGAGTACTGTTGAATAGGAATAATCTAAAGAAGAATGTGCAAGATCTGCCTGTTAGAGTGCTTGTTCCAACTCTAATACATGGATGTGAAACCATATTTTTCTAGGATAAGATAGCAGAGCTGGATAACACAAGTATTACAACTGGCATTAAGAAAATAAAGGATTAAGATATAATCAGGTTATGTGCTATGAAGAAATGAAGAAGAAAATCTTGCCCAGACTATATGACCATACAAAATATTTGGAAGATGGTAGGCTGGTCAAGAAAAAATATGACAGTACATTGAAAGATACAAGAGATGGGATGTGGTAGATGAGGACTGATGCAGAAGTAGGATCCTTTATGGCTTAGGTTTATCAAATGAGGATGCCATAGGAATAACTTCTGACTGCAACAGCCATTTTGTGTGGGAATGTAGTATAAATAGACTTTCATCTAACTGGAATAATTACCTTAATGTGCCAACTCAAACATCAAGAAATGCTTACACTGGTATACAAGTCCATTGTCACTTTGGCATACCAAACATGACAATGTATGTGAATGAACTGGAAAAAAAACAGTGTGCATTCAATCCACCTATGTGAATGGGAGGAGAGTTAAAGATAACTGACAGACAGATACAGTGGGCTTTGAAGAGAATAGAAGATATTAATAATATCCAGAAAGAAATACAGTACTTAAATTCAGTATCATACTACTAAAACTGACATTACATAACATAATGCCCAATATTGTCATATTTAATCTAGATTCAGTTCCTAAAGTAAGAACCTGTGAGCAAAGTAAAAATGAGCATTGTTTCATATATATAAAAAAATTGTATCACTGGTATCATTAATTGATGTGCCTTTTAGCTCCCTTTAGGCATTTGTCAAGTATCAGCCACAGGTAACTTTAAAGTTTGAGGTGTCTTACAATTTCACAAGTCTTTATCTACATATGCATTAAAGCAGCATTTAATAGTTTGCTTGCGAAATAAGAATTACCTTAACCAAAACAATTCTGGAATCAATTCCAGTACTACTTATTTACCGACAAGATTTTGTCATTTAGCGAGAATACCATTTTCTATATTAAGAATGGAACATGCACAACTTCCTGATACAAAAAACCTTTCAGTGTTTCTACCTCTTTTTCTAACTGCATGTATACCCTGATGTCTTCTAACAGGTCTTCCAGATCCACTAATGTGAGGCCCATCAGGTGGGTGTAAGGTTCATGCATGTCCACTGCAGTCACATCACCTTCTGAGCTCACATACTGGGCTAGAAGATCTATAGGCTTTGCTCGTCCATCCTGAATTCTAATCTGAGATCGAAGCCTGTAATAAAGCATATTGCCAGTGTCAAAGATAGCACTGATAACAAAGACTTAATTCAAAATCAAAACAAAAATGTTAGTGAAGCTAGGGTGAATTTTAACACAATTAAATATGTTTTCAAAAGTTAATATCAGTCCAACTTCCTTCTGTAGTAAACATCCATTAATGACATTTCAATTAATAATAGCGAAAATGAACAAAGAAAAACATACAATAACCACTTGCTTCTCCTTTAGTTGATGCTAAGCATACCTTACTATGTGTACAAAAGCCTTACACTGTATCTATGCACTAAGATCCTATTAATTACCATTTCTAACTCCATTCTCATTTACTGGCACAGTAAGATCAAACGTATGGGGAGAGAAATAGGTATATAAGAGAGAAGGACCTTACAAAGGAAGTAAGAAGAGCAATTTAGCACTTGAAAACCAAAAAACCTGGGGATACAGGTGAAGTGGTGAGCGAGATGGTGAAGAGTAGAAGTAAAATTGTTGTGGAGTGGACCTGGAAATTGTGTATGTTAGCATGGAAAAGTGGTCAGTCGCAAAAATCTATGAAGAGTTAGGTAACCTCTGGGAGCCTCAAATTTTAGTATAAGGATAAATGTCTAAGTAGTGTCCCTTTTTGTTTGGCAATATACCGTTCCCTCTGCTTGCCTTTCGGCCAATGTCTCCCAAACCAGAGGATCTTAGCACTTCACTGGGTCATCTTCCCCATAGCTAAGAATGTGTGTAGTACTGCCATCTACAAGAGCAGCTCTGAAGCTGATGACCCCAAGTGAAGTGTTTCCCAACTCAGCTTCACATCTTTAAATGCTTCTTCTCCTGGGAGGTGCTCGTGATACCTGTGTGTTTTTGACACTGATCTTATGGCAAGCCTTTTTGACAATGGCTACTTCCCCAGTTTACTCTATGAAGAAAGACCACATCTTGTGACAGCCCATTTTGCAACATGATCAGCATGGTTCAGTTCCCATTTTCTAGGACAGACTAACACTGATGCAGGACTTTTGAATCAGATCTTTGGTCACCTCACCAGGCCCCAGACTTGGTATGGGCTATCTTTGCTCCCTTTGCAGACATACGGTCCTCCCCCTGTGGTGTTTTGTTGGCCAAGCAAAGAGGCCCTTTCTTAGTTTTCTATGCTACAGTCTGTTTGTGGAACATTTAATGTGGCAGTTTGCTTTAAAAAAAAGTCAGTTCCCTTAGAATTAACCTAGATGGGAGATTTCATGTTTTGTATTCAGACTGAGGTGCCTTAGCAGGATTAATGGTGATTATGGGAACCCTTTCCCCCCACTGACAGAACAAGCAATTCTAAAACTCTTTGGAGAATCCTGGGGCATGCCTTATGAAAGCATTCAGTTCCAAGAAAGAGATTTCGGCAATCTTTACCACAGTTATAGTGAAGTGCAGGGCTGTGGTTTCTCTCTCCCCTTTAGGCTTTGAAGTTATTCAGAAGTTCTAAGACCAACAGGGTAAAAACTGCTGGTTTCTCCTTGTTCTTCATAGTAATTACAGGGAGAAGCTAGTTAGTTGGGGTTATTTTTCCATATTCTTATGGAATGTTTAAAGGGGTTTGTCACTATTCCTTCCCTCCTCCTATACGATGAAGACCAAATATTTCATAAGTTGCCCCTGCCACAAACAGAGGTACCCTATCCAGGTAGAGCTTTTATGGTCACAGTGATGGGTCTTCAAGTAGTGTTTTCTGTGGCATTGTCCCTTACCATTTGGAGGTAGTCTCTACAATTTGTGAATGCTTTCTTTTAAGAAGTCTTGAAACTTAGAGTTAAGTAAAGTTAAGAAGTCTTGGGTGGCGTTGGGAATTTCACATTCATCAAGAATATATTTTGGGCTTGCACCTAATTGGGCTCCTACAGGATTAAAATGCTAAGATGATAATGCAAGGATGTCCTAAAGGCTGGGGCCAGTTTTATATATACAGTACTCCTTTTCCAATTTAAGAGAGGATTCTCAAGAAAAAAATGAATTTTGTTCTGTCTTTTCTAAGCAACCATATAGTGACAACAAGCTGCCCCCACCGCCCAATACATCATATCAATCCTATCCATTCAATTTGATTCACACTTCTTACCCTCTAAGATATTCAGGCCTTGATAATCCAAAGCCTCCTTCACTCCATCCTTCAATTTCCTTGGTCTCCCCCTTCCCACAGCTCCATCCACTTCTAACCATGTAGATCCTCTTAGTCAGTCATTCTTTGCTCATCCTCTCCATATGTCCTTACCATTTCAACATGCCATGGTCAGTTCTCTCAATCAGACTGCACTTACTACCACACCTTGTTCTTACACTGTCAATCCATATATAATCATCCCACCTCACACCGTATATCATCCTCAGGCACATGACTTTCATCATGTCCACCCTCTTCCTCTATTTTACATTCAGGGTCCAAGACTCATGTTCATATAACATTGTCAGAACTAAATTACAGCATGTCCTCCACGTAAGGTCAAGATGCATTCCTACAGATCTTAATATTAAGTAAAGTGGAAAAGCTTAAATCGAAAGCATTTTTTCCAAGAATAATGTGTTATGAATTATGGATGTGTTCCTGGTTAGTAATTTCTGGTCTCCCTAACCTAACTACAGTAAAAGCATAATAAGTAAATAAATCATATAGACCATGGACACTTATACTATATAAATAAATTAATAATAATAAAGACATAGTAAATAAAAAAATACTCAAGACCTTTGCACAACTAAAACTAAAGAAACAGTAATTAGATGAATACTCAAGACCCTTGCACAAATGTGCTTCCAAACACATATGCATAAGGGTATACAAAAAACTACACATATTGAATTTAATGTTCCTGTTTAATCTTTAATGAGAAAATATCAATACAAATAGAAATATCAGCAACAAAGTACACTTTTGAAGGCTATTTCAAAATCTGACAACTCTCCAGTAAAACTAAGTAAACTGCTTTAATCACAGCAAAGAAAAAAAATCTTTCAAAAATTATGCATTACATACAAAAACAGCCCATTCCTTTCAAAGCAATACGAAAATCACTCACCTGGCTTGTTCTAACTGGAACTGATCCTCCTGCCTTGAAAACTGTGAGAACTGTGCTGCCTCTCTTTGTCGCTGCTCCAACTCCATCATTTTCTCACGTTCCTGTCTTTCTAGTTCTCGCTCTTGACGCCGCTTCTTAACTTTCTCAAGTTCAATTCTGTTTTCTTCCATTTGTAATACATAGGTTTGATTGCAGGTATGACCACAAGGAGATGTATTTTCCCGTTCCTTGTGGTTTTTTACCTGAGTCTTATGTACATTCTCTACATACGTACTTTCTGTACATAGGTTTGATATCAGGACGAGGCTGGGGAGGTTAGATTTAATCGACCCCAAGACGTCGGCCGTTCACGGTGACGCGGGTGTCCAAGGTCGTGGGGAGAAGTTTGGCGACAGTTGTTGGCTGTGTCCATAATGAAACCCTGACACGGAGACATCAAATGCTGTGTTCCGCCGCCGCCGCCGCCGTCACTCCCTCCCACCCACCCACCCACCTACCTACCTCTAGCCTGGAGCCTCCTTCAGACCAGCTCTTTCCCTTCCGTCACGAAGGATCCGGGTGAGTGGATGATGACCCTGCAGGTGTGAGAGAGAGAGAGAGAGAGAGAGAGAGAGAGAGAGAGAGAGAGAGAGAGAGAGAGAGAGAGAGAGTGAGAGAGAGAG
>JAUTYZ010733002.1:734-13628 GCA_032273725.1 Panulirus interruptus | reverse complement strand
GCATACTCGCCCCTCTCTCCAAAACTCTTGCATTTACCTCCCTAACCACCCCATCCATAAACAAATTAAACAACCATAGGGACATCACACACCCCTGCCGCAGACTGACCTTCACTGGGAACCAATCACTCTCCTCTCTTCCTACTCGTACACACGCCTTACATCCTTGATATATACTTCTCACAGATCATACAGACGATTCCTATAAAATGCAGAGCAAACTCTGCTAGTACAATAAGGTGGATTAATGAGTGTGATACATTACTAGACCCTGCCTGCTTGATGTTATGCAGTAATTGAAAAGTCACCTTCAGCGAGATTGTATCATCGGAGTACAGTCTTGTTGAAAAACTTCTCACTCCAAAGGAGTCCATCCTTTCCCTGCTACTGATTGCAGTGCAACCTTGAAGCCACAGGAACCCCTGGAGGAGAGATCCTTGAGATTATAAAAATAATAATGAGTGTAATGCTAATGCCATGTGCATTCTCCATTGCTAATTACAAGTATAAAAAGTCTCACTCTCCTACATCCAATCCTACTTCCCTCTCTCAAAGAATTGTATACTCCTTCCATATGTATTCACATTCAATTTTTTTGTAATTACATACTCCCATATTACATCAATGCTCATACCTCTTTGACAGATCCCAATAATACTGTGTATCATGTATTACCCAGGGATAGAATCAACCCAGATTTCTAGTTCCCTCTAACATTTTTATAAGTATCTTTTGAAATAAGGGACAGAAGTTTGACTCATGCTATTCACCACAAGAATTGAAAATTGTATCATACTTGAGCTGCATATATGAAATCTGTATCAATAATACTATAATACAAAAGGCAAAATTTTTCTCAAAAAAACACCGATAAGGTTTGATGACCTTAACCTCATTTTCAAGAAAACAAGGACCTAAGATCTAATGTTTTTGTCATTTTAGGGCTTATCAAGAAATCAACACCATTGCAACTCAAATCTTTTCCTATTCAATTTTAAGCTTGCTTCAGAAATGTTCAGAAACAAGTTACAGTGACCATCACTCCATTATCAAAGTCACACAGGCGCTATGTTTTCCTTCAATAATAGTCATGGTGAAAGCATAAGGGAAGGATAATATTGTTTCCACTGAATATAAAAACATCTTCCATAATTCTCCATCCATCCTCTCATTGCAGGCCATAATCCCTCTCAATACTCCCATCACTTTGTAAATTACACCATAATAACCTGATTCATTCCTGTTTTATTCAACCTTTAACCATAAACTAGCAATCAATCCATGATTACTTCTACCATATGCTCTAAATCTCCTTAATCTTTTCACTGCATTAGCCCTAATATCCACTGTGCATTGTGTGTAAGATATATTCTCAAATATTCAAAAAAGATATCTCCATAAGTTTGTTATTATGTTTATCTAAAACAAAATTTTCCAAACAGAATGATATACATATCAACCAGGTGTATGAGGTACGCCAGGCGTACTGTCAGGCATACATAGTAAGGTGTGGTATTTTTGGAAGCGTTTTCATAACAAACAAATATGATTACTAAGGGTTTTCATCACTAATATCTATCATCTCGTGGGAGTGTCATGAATTCACAAATTATTACATAAATTGAGGGCACACAAATTGTACAGTCCTCATTGACATATCTACATAGACTGACTAGGGCATGGAAAAAAATTTAGGCTGCTAAAAATTACAGGATGGCACTGCAAGCATTACTGGCTGTAAATTTTGCCTCAAGGCAGAGATGGGTCATCCAAGAATTTTTATCAAATATGCCCGTTACAATAAACAGAAAATAAACTGTGACATACACAACCCAACAGCAGTAAATGTATTAAAAGAGCTATTAACTATACTTAATGTCTTCTGTCCCACACCAAAAATTTGTATAACATACAAGGATGAGGTTGCACAAGGCAGACCTTCAACTTGAGTGCAGATTGAACAAATATATAAAAAGTACATTTCTAAATGACAGCATTTTTGGAGAAAATATTTTGACAGTTATTAATAACAATTTCTATTAATCAAAGTATATTACTCAAGCAATTTTCAACTAATTTTTATCATTGGTTTGAGCTAATATTAGTTACTGACAAGTTTTAATTTTCCAATGCACCTACACAATCTATTCTTAACACATCCCTATTCATTAATTTTCCATTTTGAATAAATGGGATATGTGAATTTTTTTAATAATACAGAGGTAAAGAGTTTATAAAAGTTGCTTTAAAGCACTACTTTCAGTAGATGAGAGGACAGTCACTCCAAAGGTTAACCCCAAGGCTTAGGTGAGCTAAATTTCCTACCAGTTTTTAAGAAACAGCCAGATTCAGCCTGCATAACACATGAAAATCATATTTCCTCCCCTCTCTTATCCACTGATTCATCAGTGATCCAACCTTGTGGTCATTACGTGAAGTGCCAACAATTTATTCATGAGCTACTAACTGCAGAAATAAAGGTAGATGAATCTAAGAGCAGGAGAAAGGCTACAGTGCATATGCAGTTAAATGTACTTTCTTTTCAAATGACAAAGCACTTTCTAACCTCTGAAGGCAGCATCCAGATCAACTGACAATGTCCACATAGGAGGTGACCGGGCTATACACGCTACTGATTACATCTTTAATCCAAAACCCCTAGGAACCTGATTTTACATCACTCACAGATGGTACTGACCTTCCTTCTTGAGAATGACAAATAATGGATAAGAAAATATTCTTGCACCTGGAGAATAGACCTGTCTTAATTTTTCTGTGAACCATGTTTAAAAATCTTGGACTATTATCCCTTTAGATTTGCTGTCCATATACAAGATTCAAAGGAAGAAACTTGGAGAAGGGTAACATCTTTCCAAGCTTTATTTTGAAGCACTGATCAAATTCATGATGATTCAAGAATCAAAATGGAACATGCAATTATAACTGCAGCACTTATGTGCACATTCTCTTTTGAATTATGATGCACTGCTCTTTTGACCATAATGTGACAATTACATGTAAATAGGTTCAAAGTAGGTTGTAGAAAACACCCAGGGTAGTACAACCGTCCAACTCAAGTGTGTTGAAATGGTGCCCAGAACCACCTTACATTTTCCAGGTTAGGACTGCTGGTCATACTTTCTCTCTTTCTGAAAACTAAGCCACCAAACAGCTTCCAACACCTCTACGCTCTACTATCTATCCATCTATATCTCTGACACCTGTTCCCTTCGGGAACTGTTCATGTATCATATACCTATCATACTCTCATTTGCTTCACACATTCACATTCTTTCTTTTACCTTCCCTTTTCTAGTTATACAATTGCTAAATACAAACATGGATGAGTCTAAAATGCTTCTGGTTTCTGGTTCCTTGCATTCTGAGGTAATGCCAGTCTATGCTGCCTAAGAGAGGGAGGGCTCAAACCACAGCAGTACTGACCCTCCATAATACCCTTACCTCTCTAATATAACTGAATCATAATTCATACATTTCACCCGCATCTGTGTTCTTCCTCCTAACCTGTCTTGTGTTGAACATCATCTATCTAGTATTTCTTCCATATCTTACTTCTCTCTTGTAACTAACTTTCTTATGGTGTTTCCATTAATTTCATATTTTCAACGGCAACCTTCATTCACTTCTAAGGAGTCTGTGTTTATTCCAGCAACACCATGCCTATTGCATGTCTAATGGATCAAGACTTTTCTTCCAACTTCTACTATTTTTCTGTTTCAGCTACTGCTCTTATGCTTCTTCAAGCTTTAATATATTCTTCGACAATCTCAGTCCTACCATGAGGCCAAAATATCCTATACTCAGGAGACACTGAATGCTTGAAATCTTCACAGATGGTATGTGGGTTGAAACACTCATATTTCCCATTCTTAATAACCTGATGTAAATTTCAAATCGCCCTGCTAAAGTTCTAGACTGTCTAAACCAATTGCCCGACAAACTAGTCTTGTTTTTACCTCTAACACCAAATGCTATCAATCTTTACTCATTACACATCCTTCAGCTGCCCATTCTAAATGCCAATATTAGTGCTGATTAGACTAACTGACTTAAAATTTTCCTTGAGATGAGTACTGCCTCTTTTTGAATGATACTTCTATCTCTGCTGAGCATACAGCTGTGGACAGTGTTGTGGGAATGGAAGCATATAGACCCTCTTCCTCAAAGACTACTTCTCCCAGTCCTTAGTTCAATCACTCCTGTTCTAAGATAGTATGGGCAAGGGCCTTGCTTTATCGGCCCTAGAGAAATCCTCCTTCCTTCAACGTACATTTCGCTTTCATTTCAACATGATATTTCCACAAAATGCTATTCATGAAGTGAAGCACTCCTGTACACACAGGATACATAAAAACCTCTTCTCTCACAGACAGATCTTACTTTTCTTTAGCCAAAAGTATCTCTAACAAGCTGGTTTTCCATTGGTATCACAAATTTGTCTGGCAAAAGGCAACAAAATATCTAAACAGTTTCCATATTTTTCTGGAACATTTCATCAGAAACTGAGACAAAATTTTGCAGTTTTCATGAACAAGGTTGCTAACAGGACTAATCTGAAATAATAATCTGTCTAGAGAAAGTAGGCTAACTAGTATAAAACGGATACAGCCTATATATTTACGTAAAAGTTTAGTAACAGGAGGAAAATTCAATATATCTTCGCATGCATGATCACTGAAGGAAATTAGTATACTATGATAAGGCAGAACAACCTTATATCTACCCAAAAGAAACTTCAGGGGGGTTTTAGTATCACCTTCAAAAAAAATCAACTAGTGTCACTAACATCATCCTCAGGTGTGGAGAGTTTGATGCCCAGATTAAAAGGCTAAAAAAATCAACTGCAGATAAAAAATTAACCATCAAAGCATGTCATATATTTGGGAAACAGGTTACAAAATAAGACTCTTAGACAAAAACTGTTTTAGATGCTTGTCTTCTCCTGCCCTTAACTCATCACTAGAGAGGTGTTGCATGGTACACTGTCACCTATAATCCATAATGCATATACAAATTACACTCGGAACATAACATATATGTACTTAATTATGTAATGACAAATAAGTTATGAGAGGGATATATGATCAGTGGTAAGAAAGGGTATCAATGTGTTTTTATATTCCTTGAAAAAATTTCCACAAAATTTTTCAATAATCTATGATATACTAGAAGACATGATTGGAGGAGTTAACTGAACCAAGGCATCAAAGGCTCAAACAATCCAGTGACAAAATGCAGCTCATTTTTGGACGGCAAAGAATACCCAGAACTGTACATATTCCCTTAATGACCAACACAACCCTATGATAAAAAAAAATTTCAAGCTATGATAAAAGATCCACTTCCTCGTGTACATACTAAGATCTGAAGTCAAAAACACATAACTGATAAATCTAGCAAAGCCTTCAATGAATTAGAACTAACGAGTTCTTCTAAAGCAGTCAAAAGCAGCACACCATTCATATTTTTCATGAATATCACAATGATCTACATTCTGTCTATGAGTGCATTTGAGCCTAAACATTTAAAAAAAAAACATCACATCAGTCAAAGATGCACTGACCATATGAAATATTTTTCAGCTTATTTAAACAGTTATGCTGCCTCAATCTAACCAAATCTAGGACAAAAAAAGGGGCAGGGTTTTGCTGAGTAACCACAAGAATGGTTTGGAAGATGTAGGAGAGAGGAAAGTATGGTAAGTTTTCCAGTTTTGTAGAAGAATGTGGATGTTACTTTTAGAAAATGGTGGGAAATATAGTCCCACTAGCTCCCAGCAGTAGATGTTTTGCTGAACTTGTTAGTGACCATCCTCCATACATAGGCAAAGACATACTGATCTTAAAATCTCAGCCCCTTTTTTCATTTCAAAAAGGGATATTAAATACATTTTTGGTAAACTTTTTAGTTGTTTTTTTAAACAACAGTGGGCTACGGACATAGTTATATCTATAAACTCAATATCAATTTCTTCCATACAACAGGAGGAAACAATCATAGTTCAACTCAAATAACACTAAAAGCAGAATTACCTACCATTCTTACTTGTAAAATTTCTTGGTTAAGCTGTGTCTACTACATTAGTAAGGCATAGAAATTGTAAGATTTGCACCCATCAAATATTAAAATCTCTGCCAACTTCAGTATAAATAAGACAACCAAGCAGGGATGATATGCTTTACAACAATGTTGGTAACCTACAATGTACTATACATCCGTAGCAAATGATGCATAGTTTCTCATTACCATTATAACTTTTGTTGAGGAAATTTATACAACTATCAAAGCCGTTACAAAATGTTTCATGTGAAATTCATGCTCTCCATATTTTGATATGCTTAAATCTGCACACAGGACTTCCAACCCAACTTCAGAAACACATATTTTGCTTGATGAATAATTAGTTAACAAATATTTAATTATTACACTGCATATGCTTACATAAATTGAGTAAGTGATACCAATTAATCAAAACATTACCTTCTAACCTTTATTGCATCAGACCCTCTGAAATGATAATGCACCATCAATATTTCAATAGAACGTATTTAAGCATATGAAAACTGCTGAACTAATGTCAATGTCGTTTGCATTAGTGCTCTTATTTTCACCTGCAGTTATGCTAGGCTGGCTGCCTCGGACTGTGAGACTGACGGTTGATGCTTCGTTTCCTTACAAGATGAGGACACTCAGCATTGTCATCCTCCTGTGGCTTGCGATTTCTTCTAGTAGGTTGAGGAGGGTGTCGTGGGGGCGGAGGGGGTCAAATGACAACTGCCCCTGCCTCAGATCGACTCTCTGGGAGGGATGTGCAGTCCAACCAACGATTGGTATTAGGATCAAAATATTCCACATGAGCAATAGTTACCTGTAATAATGAATGAATCAGAGCTTCAGATATGAAGTATGCAGCAGCATTTGTGTGCACAGAGATATATGTTTTCAGGAAAATATCTAACATTTTTATATATAATGAATGAAATATCTAATTATCAACAGTAACTCTATTCCTATTTATATGGTTTGGTTCAAGTGCATACAATAGATATTACTTTTGTAGAACTGGGGTCCCCAATCCCAAAGGCTGGAAAAGGGAGAGATGCATACTTTTCTGGGGTAGGTATGATATCCTGCTACACTATACCTTAATCAATCTTAATGAACATACAACTTTGATTGCCAATTTTTAATCCTCTTTCTTTCTGTAAAAGGTTAAAATGGGCTCCTGTGACCATGAATATGAGGTTAAAAGTCTCCACAATATAGTTTAGGAACTCTTTTACATATGATAATATTTATTATGAATGAGGAAAACTGCCTTAGAGAAAATACAGACGAAAGCCAAGCATGGTGCTAATGTCCATAGAGACAATCTGTCTCTGACTGTTATGAGAAACTTGTCGTTTTCTCCATTCACTATGTCAACATATGCAACCTTGAAATAAAAATATTTGCTCTGTGAAATACCTCTTTGTTACCGCTTTCAAAATCTTACCTCCTTGGGAGACCCATTGATCTTAGGATGCTGCCAGCTGACCTTATCATACCTCTGACTATACATGGTATCACTGTTTTCATTTTCAGGGTGGAATGTTTGCTTACTGTGGCATACAAACACCTATTTCATGTCTCATAGACTCTGAATCTCCTTTCATTTCACCTTACTGGTCCATCAGCTTTTAAAATTTTTCTTTATTCTACTAACTCTCATATTCTTCAATTATCTCACCTCGTACCATAATGCTATACCATCTTCTCACCTACCTGCTGAGGGCATCAATGCAAGGGACTTCAACATACACCATGTAAAAAGGCTGAATTCCTCCGACACTGATAAAGGTAACAAAGCGGCCTACTCCTTCTATTTTCAGTGTTTTGGAACAAGTAATTAACACTAAAAAAGTGTGATAATGAGTCCTACTACTTCTATTTTCACTGTTTTAAAACATCTATTCGGATATCCTACTCATATTCCCAAATGTCAAAACCGATCATGCTCCACGCTCAATCTCCATTTTACCTCTAAGCCTCTTCAATATTCTGAAACTGTATCACACCCACTCTAATTCTCTAATCACACGCTTTTAATGATATCTCTTTTTACAGCCCCTCCTCTCATTCCTGTTTCAAATGCCATCTGTGGCACTTTTGGAGGCCTTGATGTATAAGTTGCAAGATATCACATGATGCTTGTATATGTGCAGAATGTTTAATGGAAGTTATTGCTACAGGTATGAAGACATCCCTCCCTCCTAAAGACTGTATCCGATTCTCATCCATTCTTTTAATCAATCCTCTCCTAAACCTACAAAAACCATGGACCAGGTATATGGAACAAGAAAATGCCCCAATTCATGTAAGTATCATTCTGCCTTTGTTTCTGCTATTAATCATTAAAAATCTACTTTTCATGAGGTCAAACACTCCTCTGCAAGGAAGTTTGCTAACCTTTCTCCATCTTTTTCTTATATTAACTGAGACAGCACAGGCAACTGAAAAGTTGGATCACACTTGTCCTTAACCAAGAGTATTTTCTAACTTTTACAAATCCATCTGCCTTTATCTTCTATCATTCTGATATTAATACAGCTATGTCTCCCACTGATAAAACTGCACCCTTCAAATTTTTCCTTTCCTCTCCTTTGGATGATTCTGACCACACATTTACTCCATATTTACCTCCTTATCACCCAAGATCCTTCCTATAGTCTCTTCTCACAAGAGCACTCCTTCTTTAGAGACAAGTAAATCATAAAGTACAGATACTATCCATCTGTGCATCTTCATCTCTTAAGAACAGTTCCCACAACATAGAAAGGTGCCTAGTTCAGACAAACGTGCAATAGTTACAGGCCTAATTTTCTCACCCACATTTGAAGGATCCCATGCTTCCTCTACTGACTAGTCACAAGTACAGATGTCAGATGTCACCCCCATCACTAACTAGCATACAAAAATAATCACTAAGGCTTACTAACTTAGGGGTAATCATGTTGGAAAGACACAGCGTACTCACCCTCACCCAGTACCCTGCCTTACTATGCAGTGTGCCCAGTACCCTGCCTTACTATGCAGTGTGGTTCAGATGATGAAAACAGGTATCATATCTACACAAGTAAGGAGACTCTAAGTGTAAAAATTAATCTAATATTAGAGGAAGACTCTTTCTCTAAAAATAGGGAATTGAGTTGGATAAGAAAGTCTCATGTGCTGTGGTCACTGGGTACATACTCGGATGTATTGGCCGTGGCAAGCAAAGATTAAAAGGCCTTAGCTGTGAATGGCTGGGTTCATTTATATGGTTTATAATAATCTTTTTTCATTATTTCAAATTCTGCTAAAAATCAGCAATCTGTGAAAGACATCATCTAGAAAACCTTCATCCCAAGAGGGGTTAAAGAAATGTGCATCTGAGCTTGTGCATGTCTTGCTAATTTATTTCACCTCTCCCTCAAGACAAGCATTTTTCCTTCTTGGAAACATACAGTAGTTCAGCCTATCCCAGAGGAGTGAGACTACTCTGATCCTTCTAAGTACTGTACTCTCCTATTGTACAGAGTGTTACTATTTCAAAAGTCTTTGAATCTATTCTCATTTTCCACTTTCTGAAGGATATTGAATAGATATACCATCCTCAGATCAGGTGAAAATTAATTCAAATCTATAACGAATATGTACTATTTTAGCATTTGTTTCTGCCTGGCTTCCTAATCTTCTTCAAACACTAATATCATAACAAGTCACCCAAACCACTCACTCTGTGTTACTTGGCATTACTTACTACAGAAAAAAAATTAAATACACAAGCATATATATGCAGTCTTACCTGTGCTCTGTAAAAATCATTGACTTCACTTGTCTGGTCCCCACCTATGACATATAATAAAGAATTTGTTGCAGCAACTGCTGGGCTCGCTCGCCCAACAGACATGGGCGGACACTCAAACCATTTGTTCTGTTGAGAAGCATACTTGGTAACATAAAAAGACCAAAAAGATACTGAGTATCATTAAGACTGTAAACCTTCCAGACAAATACACATGCAATTAATCAGACATGGAAATTCATAATCCCTATAGTTATATTAGAGAAGAATTTGTCTAAAGGGTTTGCTTATAATGCATTCCTGAAATATCAAAAAGCAAAATTCATATACTCACACAAAATATGTACAAATTTTGTCATCCTACACATCCTAAGATGAACATGGTCTAATCCTGGAATCTGCCAACAGGCTGAAGTGAAGGAATGGAAATATAAAGGTGAAAAATATCTATTAATGCCAGTTACATTCAAATATCTAACCTATCTACATTCAAGAGCAAGTTTACACTGAAATCTCATGAAAAAAGTTCCTCTTATGTATTAGCCTCTTTTGTCACTCACTGATTCACTCGAAGTCACTATCCTGTCTCTTCCTTCAGCTAACGTATAACAACTCGGCTTTTCTTACCATATCAGGTTAAATTTGTTTTTCCCAACTAATTCTCTAATAATTGCTACATCTAAGAATTCTTGCTTTCATTTCATCAACTATATGTTTTTTATTTCCAAATCCTTATTATGACTCCTTAATCAATCAACTGTCTTAAATTCATTGCCTTTCAAAGACTCCACTTTAGGTTGCTTTACTACTCCACAAGGTGTGGTGAGTTGGGCTTTTATTAGCCCTCTTCTAGGCCTACATACTCACTCAGGAGTTTCAACAGTGAGTCAAAATAGGGCTTATCATTCCTCCTCTCAGCCTACATAATTTCTCAACACTGACCTGGTCCACCTTTCCAACATGACTACTATTCTATGTACTTGTATGTTTGACCCTATATTTGGAATCCTGTGAAACTTTTAGTCTGGACTCCTTTCCAAGCATATTTTGATATACAGTATGATTAAATGAAAACTCTTTCATACAATTCAATTAAAAGGTCACAATCAATAATAACTGCACTTTGGTACTCAGGCAACACACAATGGAAAGTTTCACTACACTGACATAAATTCTCCAGCAGATGATACCACTTTCCTTCCTATCCTCACAGACCTGTCACTTTCAGGAAAGCTTTTTTCTAAGCACAGTAACTTAAGGGGATGGTTCAATGGAAGGTGTCCTCAGCTTGCTGTCTGTAATCTCAGTAAAATCTCTCCAGAATATAAAAAAAAAATGTGACTAGCTGAGAAATATGTATAAAACTCACTGGTATGTGAATATAAAGTCTATGGTAAAAAAGAGCCACTTAATTAAACATCTCTCAACCAGAAAACAAACCAGAAACCTTAATTAAAAAAAAATGTTTCTTACAAGGTCTGTCAAAAAAAACCTAGCCTGATGAACTTTAAAGGAAGATTTAAGAGACCTTTGATAAATTCCAGACTAAGGGCAAAGACGGTTACTGCAAAATCTCCACAAGGTTGAAGTTAATTGTGATCTGACCTAGAATATGCATATGCAGATAATGGTGCTTATGAACTGCAATTACAGTTGCCCCACTCAAAAAAGTGGCTCAAAAATCTTATTCCTTTGAGAAACTGCAGAAGTACTTTTCAGCTTCTTTTAGGCACATTAGGGCCCATTTAACAGTGTCAAATATCCTCCAAAAACTAATTCATGCAGTTTTCAGTTGTACTGTATTCAACTGTATAAAAAATGTATTTTGACTCCTGTAAAAGTTTTCAGCCCACAATATTTTATAGGCAGCTGCATGCTTCAATAATATAAGGCCCAGAATGGTTTGCATGAGAGTGTGGGTTGGGGCTTGGTTTGCTAACCACAGATGTGACACCCATTAAGTCTACAATGACTTT
The DNA here is from genome assembly GCA_032273725.1 of Panulirus interruptus. Taxonomy (NCBI): domain Eukaryota; kingdom Metazoa; phylum Arthropoda; class Malacostraca; order Decapoda; family Palinuridae; genus Panulirus; species Panulirus interruptus. The sequence goes on along the minus strand of JAUTYZ010733002.1, from coordinate 1,805 downwards.
GCAAATAACCAAACACAAATATCAATTATGAAGAAAGACTCCGTTCTAAAAAAGAATTAAAATCTTGAAATACCGCATTTTTTTTTATTCCACATACATCACCAGCACCCTGTGGAGATAGGCATCCGTCATTCATACTCCCAGCTTAAAGATATCTGTGCCCTCATAGACATGCTCATAAACTTTCCTCAAGGTGAATGAGCTAACAAAAACTCTTGATATGATTCTTTTCTCACCACTAGAAAAGGAAACTACGAACTAATCTTGTCTAACAAACCTGAGCCCAACAGAATAAACTGTTCAGTCACTGGAAATCTAGTTAACTAATATCATGACACCCCTGGCTGTAGCATTGGTTGCTATTGCTGCTGCAGATTAATTCTCCCTAGATTGGGCCTGTATCCAAGTTGTAACATTAAATAAATCAAATGATCACCAAAAGTACTAGAAAGCAAGCATTGTTCTAGAGTCAATCTTAAATTAACTGGAAAGCTGAATACCATTAAGGCTACCCTACAGTTAGCTAGAATGCTTGATAACTGCCTACAGCTTCCAAACTAAACTTATTCATTTGCATGTACAAAGAACAACTATGTGCACAGGGCCAGAGAGCAAAACAATATCTATGGCCATCTGCAAGGTGCATTCTAAAGAAGCAAGAACCATCCTTTACAATTCACTCAGGCAAATGCTATACTGGCAGTGAAGGAGCAATGAGAACAGTGAGATAGCCACCTACTGGGAGATTTTGTCAAAAAGGCAAAACTTTGCTTACATTGGCTTTTACTGTTAACATAAAAACCATTGTGCAGTAATTATTAGAGAAGATCATTACTGTGACTGTATGCACAGCATTGGTGACTCCAATTTCATTTTTCATTTACACTGGCCTTAACATGACACCTTTCAGCTATTATACCCTCAGTTCTGTTAAAGATCAGTAACATTTTCAATCACAGATAGCAGTCTCTCAAACCATATTTTCTTCAAAGCAAATTTTTGGGAAATCATTAAATTAGAGGACATAACAATGTTTAAAAGACTGTATTTGTACAAGAAAAATTCACACCT
>JAUTYZ010732892.1:0-13634 GCA_032273725.1 Panulirus interruptus | reverse complement strand
AGAGAGAGAGATAGACAGACAGACAGACTGAGACAGACAGACAGAGACAGACAGACAGAGACAGACAGACAGAGACAGACAGACAAACAGACTGACAGACAGATTGCTAGAGAGATATATAAGATAGGTAGATAGATATACGATAGAATCACCATTCTTTTTTAACTGTATTTATTACGTTCTTGTCACACAAACATTGCCTCTTTTCACTGAGATGATATTCAATTTGCCTTTTCTCATTAGCTTTACCGATCTGTAGGTAAGAAGAGATATTTCTTAGAAAGAGAGAACTATATAGATTCTGTGATAAAGATAGTGAGGGATATTTCATCTTAGCTAAGACTCCAGACGGTGAGAAAATACCTTTGAGAGATATATCAAACTAAATGGTCTTTATGACTTTAATCTGTTTGTCTGACAGTGGTTAATGAGTAGAATTAATTTCACTGTCAAATGAATCTGAAGTTATTTTCTTCTTAGATAAATTACTTTAGTTTACACTCCCTCCGTTTCAGATGTTTCAGACCCCTCTGAAGTTTATGAGGGGTGTGGGCTATTGATTGACTATACTTAATACCTTCACTGTATCATTCTAGTGGAGATTCGTACCCATGTGAGGCTTGATTGTCTTATCTTCCTTGATTGTCTTATCTTCCTGATGCCTTTTCCTACTTGATTCCTTATTCTCCCTTATCTCCTCATCTTCCCTGATCCCTCAGTTTACCTAATCCTAATCCTTCCTTATTTCTGATCCTCATCGACCTCTTTCTTGATCCCTAAGGCTTCCTAATCACCTCATCCTCCCTGATTCCTCATCCTGCCTAATCCTAATCCTCCCTTATTCCTGATCTTTTTCCAATCCCTTCTTTGACACCTCATCCTCCCAGATACTCTAGCCTCTCTGAAAAGATCTCACCACACACACCCACCACTCCACTCTCCTTCAACCGCTGTGGGGAGGAGAGAGAGACAAGGAAGAACACACACCCCCAACTCCACCGTTTTTCAACCTTTTGTTGGGGAGAGACCAGGAAGAACACACCCCACTCCACTGTCCTTAAACCGTTGTTGGGGAGAGTCCTGGAAGCATTCAGTCTCTGTTGGGGAGAGACGCCAGGAGGTACGCACCCTAACTCCATTGTCCTTCAGCTATTGTTGGGGATAGAGACCAAATAATGAAGCCAGAGATGAGATCAATAAGACCAAGGCGGTAGCACATGATGCTCGAGGGAGAAATATTCAAGAAGAACAATAAGGCTAGGGAGAAAGAGACAAACGAGGAGATAAGTATCGAGGCCAGGGAGACTATCAAAAGAAACATGGTGACAGAAAATGACGCCTGAGGGAGATAACGATTAAGATATCAACACAGATAGGTCAAGGGGAAAAAAAAACGACACAGAAACATGACACAGATATTAAGTAAAAGACATGGGGATGGCAAGTAAGGACGCACCAAGGCCAGAGAGATATATGTAGTGAGGTTATTGAGAGACTATATCAGAGACACACTGAGGCCATGGTAAGAGACGATAAGGCTAGAGAGACAGCCACAGGCTAAAGAGAGATAAATCTCATCGCGAGAAAGAACACAGTGGGACAAGCTGAGCATAACGATAGCAGGCGAGACATAACGATACAAGGGGTAAACATATACTGTATACCAGGCGAGAGACAGTGATGCAAGGGAGAGATAATGATGCCAGGGAAGATACAGTGAAGTAAAAGAGACAAAATGATGCCGGAGGGAGACCTGCTGATCCCAGAGGGAGACCAAATGATCCCAGGGAGGCATGGTTATGCCAGGGAGAGACATAATGATGTAAGAGAGAGATAGAATGATGCCAAAGACATAATAATGCCAGACAGAGGCATAATCAGGCCACGAAGAAACTCAACGATGCCAAAGAGATATCTAATGGTGACTGGAAGAGATTATTGGAACCAGTGAGACATAACGAGACCAGGGAGAGACATAACGATGCTAAGAAGAGACATAACAATGCTAGGAGGAGACACGCTTGGACCAGTGGGGGATCATGATGCCACAGAGAGACATATATTAGAGACCAGTGAGAGAGACACACAGTAAAGCAGCCAGTAGGCGACACAGGGAGACCACGAAGAGACAAAATGAGGAGGAGAGACACGAATAGAGACAGATGGAAACCTATTAAGGACATTCAAAGTAAGATGAAGCAAAGGAGAAACAAATTATCAAAAACATAACCAGCGAAGATAGGGAAATACATAATGGGGACAGGGAAAGAACAAAGAAAGCCACGGAGAAGCCTGGAAAGACACGTGTGAAGCTAGAGAATGAAATTCTTTTGGTGAAAAATTATAACTCTTGAAAGAGTCTGAGTGAAGTTGAGAAAGGTAGATGATCCAGTGACAAGAGAATGATATCAAGCAGGGAGAGACACAGTGAGGCCAGGGAGAGACCCAGTGAGGCCAGTGTGAGACCCATTGAGGCCAGTGTGAGACCCATTGAGGCCAGGGTGAGACCCAGTGAGGCCAGGGAGAGAACCAGTAAAGCCAGGGAGAAAACCAGTGAGGCCAGGCAGAGTCCCAGTGAGGCTACTGGGTGACTTAGTGAAGTCAGAGAGATACCCAGTGAGGCCAGGGAGAGACCTAGTGAAGTCAGGGAGAGACCGAGTGGTCCAGGGAGAGACCGAATGAGGCTAGGGAGAGACACACGAAGTTAGAGACATAAACATTAAAAACATAGAAAATGATAGTGAAGTCAGAGAGATAAAAGCCAAATAATGATCCCTAAGAGAGAGAGAGAGAATGGTTAGAATCCTGGGCGCAGCAGTCAGTCCACACCCAACCCAGGCGCTCATCCCTCCCTCGGGGCTGGTCGATAATGGGTACCTGCTTTAGGCTGGAGTGTGAGTGTGTGTGTGTGTGTGTGTGTGTGTGTGTGTGTGTGTGTGTATGTGTGTGTGTGTGTGTGTGTGTGTGTGTGTGTGTGTGTGTGTGTGTGTGTGTGTGTGTGTGTGTGTGTGTGTGTGTATGTGTGTGTGTGTGTGTGTGTGTGTGTGTGTGGAGGGAATAATTGAAAGGATGATCTTCCATCACAAGAAAAAAAAATTAGGACATGAATACCAAGGAATCCTCAAGGCTCTCTGAGGAAGACGTCTTGTGGGTGTGGAGGAGAAGGAGGAGGAGGAAGAGGAGGAGGAGGGTGGTGGTGGTGGCCCTTCTTCGAGGACGACCCTCAATAGCCCATCCCCATCTAGACATCGCCCTGAGGAGTGAGACTGATTTCTTGAATGGTCTCAAAGGACAGATCCTGGAAGCGCCAAGGACGCCTGATTGCTGCGTGTTGGAGGACTGCTGGGGGGTCCTGCAGTGTTCGTGGCTCTATGCCCACCAATCCTTCTCGGGAAAAACGAGATGCTGCTTTACTTCTGGCAAGTGGACCAGACGCACTCGGGTTATCAAGGAAAAAAGCTGTTCACAAATACGATAATGCTCTTAAAAGCACAATTTTAGTAGTCCATGAAAGCCAATGTCCCAAAGCCGATTAACCTATGAAGGCACGGTATTGCAAAGCTTGTGTGAGGACGACTTCCAAATACAGAGATCGGTTCTTAGAGCGATACTTTTCCACATATCGAACACAGCCTGGTATCCATACTTCCCTGTTCTTTTGTATATATTTTTCCGTATCGCTCTTCCCCAGTATATAGCCTGGCCTTACTTTGCATGGCTGCTGGGGCTTCACTTGTCTATATGGCTACTCCCCAGTACACAGCCACGTCTTCACAGACCCACACCCCAATAAGATTCTCGACTGGAGCTCTTCTTTGTTTGAATTCACCTCAGCAGAGATGCCTTCCCTCACCCAAAATACATGCCTGGAATAACAATTAGAGCTTCTCCCTTGTACGTAGCCTTGTTTGAGCTCAGTACAGGTCTTGTATACCCACCTAGACTCTAGTACTCAGCCTTGTCTCAGTCCAGTACATACTTGGCATACATGGAACCATTCCCTAGTACATAGCCTTATCTTAGACTAATATACATCTCACTAGTACAAAGCCTCGTCTTAGCCAAATACACATCTAGTATACCCTCTCAAAGCCGCTCCCTAGTACACTAGTCTCGCTGGAGCCCTCTACAGACCAGGTATTTGTCGATCAGGAGTGGTTTTCCAGTACGTATGTCCTTGCCACAAACACCCAGAAGTACACCATCGGGGTTCATTTATCACTGTGGAGGTTCCGTGGGACACAGCCTGCCTGGTCTGTCAACGACGTGGGGGAGTATACCGCTCTACCCCTGGCAGGATGTGACCAGCAACATAAATCGTTACTGTAGTAGTGCCCAAACGCCTGACTGTATTCTGTATTTCTCTAAATCAAAGTTTACAAAACGAATCTGAGATGTATGGAGTATGATTCAAATACATCAAAAGGACTGTTTCGTTCTTTCTATAAATGTTCACATGTAAATCTACAATAAGATTGTTCGAAGAAACTTAGGAGGAAAAGAGTTTAATGAACCAAAATATTCATAGGGTGATTAACACCTTTAACACAACCATACAACCCTAGAGCACGACCTTTGAGGCCTGGACCACTGAAGTGACCCTTAACGTACTATCATACTCAAGGTTTCGTACCGTCGTGCTTAAGGGTCGTACCGTCGTGCTCAAGGGTTCGTACCGTCGTACTCAAGGGTCGTACCGTCGTGCTCAAGGGTCGTACCTTCGTTATGGTCAGGGGGCAAAGAAATTCAGAAATGCAGTTCAGGATATTCTGATGTGAATTTCGAAAGGTAATCATGCCTGCAATATAATCACTAAGGGTTGAGTCAAAGCCATTCACGTGTGAAAATAGTCAATGATATAAAGCGTAAACAGGAATATATGCACAGGTGGAGTGGCATGCATCCTTACTCACACTGATGGGTAAAAATATAGGAGATGATCAGAGATACAAATTGTTTTACACTTGAAATGCATCAGTATTATTGCTACCGTTCGCTATTCTTCTCACTCCTCTGTCGCTTTCATTGCTTCCCTCTCAACCCCTCTCTCTCTCACCTCGACCCCCCCCTCTCTCTCTCTCTCTCTCTCTCTCTCTCTCTCTCTCTCTCTCTCTGCCTCACTTTCACGAGAGATTAAATTTGGGATTGCTGCTCTTCGAGGAGACGCCTTGTGCATGTTGCATCAGCTGGTGTGTCTGGAGGCTTGGCAGGGGCAGGTGTAGCTGGACTGGGCGGAGGACACATGTCCACCAACACCTGTGGACCAGACCACAGTATACCTGGTACAACAGATGGTACTGTCCACCAAGACAGAGGACGTCGTTAACCTCAAGGGGACGTCACTGACCTCAAAGGAACCCAAAAGTTAAGTCTGTCGAATATCCTTCCATCTTACGTCGTCTCAAGATATGCATGGAAGATAATTACGTTCAATATCCCTATAAAAGCAAGCGAATTATTATCATCACAGATCGTCACATATACTGAGAATGAGACAAGGGCAGTTATCATGGCAAGAGACAAAGACTACGAGCAAGGATCACTCACAGAGAGACACTATGTCTGTCTGTGAGTCCCAGGTACCGCTCGAGGGAACCCGAACAAATATATATGTATACATGCGTTACTCAGAGTGAGGAAATTAAAATTCCGGAGGAAAAAAAAAAAGAGCAATCACGTGGAAAGATTGGCTGCATCGATTGCAATACTGAATGCAAATATTTTTCTAAAGGTACGGCTGTGTGTGTACATATATTTCATACACACACACACACACACACACACACACACACACACACACACACACACACACGAATATATATTTTACCACCATACAGCAGCAGGACCTTTTTTTATGGGGTTCCTGCAGCTTCAAATCTCCGCTCCGTGCAGGAGCAGGGAAATGGTGGACCTATGCGAGTATGCGAGGTAGCTCAACATTGCTCTTCTTTTCTTTCCTGAACTACATTCATGGAATCCTCATACTTGAAATTCCCGGTTTTTTTCGTTGAACGTATCATGTTTCTATCATGATTTAAGACTAGTGTTCCATCTTGGGAAGGAGGGAGGGGAAATGGGGGCATGACTGGGATGGAGAGAGAATCAGACAGAGACCAAATAAAACAAGGAAAGAGGGATACAAATGCAAATCGAACTGGAAAAAACTTGAAAAAAAGATATGAGAAACAGAAAATGGAGAGCGGGTAAAACCTATCACTATCAACATCAAAGATGCGACGGGGGGGGTTCTGTCGCATCTTTGTTGCGGCGATCACCCTTGCGTCAGTACGGGAGGGATGGTCAGCTTGAATGAGGGGGTCTGGAGAGTCGTCAAGTCTCTTTCGAGTAGACTTTGGCAACAGGAGTTTCTTAAGAAGACCCACTTGGACTGTGCGTGACTCCGACGACGCCCCAAGTGAACCAGGACGAAGCAGTCGACGCTGTCAGGGGTCGTATGGAAGACACAAGGCAGAGGGCAAAGAGGTGGATGAGAGAGGCTCAGAGAGAGAGAGGGTGGAAGTCACTGACAACATGGGTACAGACGACTATGAACGGGTGAAAGAAATTGAAGGAAGATAGATGAGACGGATTGCCTGTGAATGAAGGCGAGAAGAACCCGTAAATGAAAACAGACAAAACTAGTTTTGAGCATCTGTTTTAAGACATCGTTAAAGAGGAAAGAACATAAGAATTAAGGACATACGTGGTGTAGCGGTTAGCGTTGCTGACCACGACGCATTCACGGGCCGCCCGGGGTCGAGGGTATAACTTTCGAATCCTGGTTACGGCAGTCGGTCCACTGTCAACCCAGCTCTTCATCCTCCCATTGGGGTTGGTCGGTAAACTGAGTACCTGGCTTAGGCTAGGGTATATATATATATATATGCGTGTGCGTGTGTGTGTGTGTGTGTGTGTGTGTTAGCGAGACCCTTCTACTAAAACTGGTTTTCCTGGAATGAGTCAAAGAATGTACCATAAGGGAGATACAAGGGCCGTGAGGGCAGGTCAAGGGCCAGGCTGGACTGGGCTGGCTACCTAACCCCTCTGGCCACCACGCCAGTGAACAAAGGGACGACCAACTCCTCCACGGTACTGTACCCACTTGGCCAAATACTCACGACCCAGCTCCACGGTACTGTCTGTACCCACGTGACCAAACCCTCACGACCAGTCCACTTAACAATTAACACCAGCCAGATTCAGCGATAGATATAGCTTTTCTTATTGTGCGATAGAGTTTACCTCGCTAATCTGTGAGTTTTTGATATCTTCCACTATCACAAACAAGCCTCGAATGGACCCAATGGCCTGTTGCTGTTTGAATTCCTTTGTATTCCTTTGTATTCATCTTATCTATAGTATCGTTCTGCAGTGCATTAAAAGAATCATCGACTAATGGACTTCAGTAATGAAACCGAAGGAAATATTTAAAAGACGTAAAATGTGTTACAATGGAATCGAGTGTAATTCAAGACGTCAATAAATGTTTTCATCCTAGGGTTGTTTAATGTCAGTTAGTCTCCGAATCACGCGATATATAGAAATTTCTATGTATATTTATGGATCTTTATCGTTGATAGAGAGGGATAGATGTCTGAAAATAATAAAAGACAAAAAATATACATGTATGTATAAGCATATAGAGAGATAGAACGAGATCCAAAAGTTTCTGAATGGGACGATACTTTCTGAACTGTCATTACCTTTCGGTCAAGATATGCAGCAGTGTTGGAAAACAAACCCAACATTTCTTCTTCTTTTTTAAGAGGTATGAAGACTTAGGCTCCGCCTGTACTCCTGAGGGAGGGAGAGGGAGAGAAGATAAGACCCCCACCTACCTTCCTAAGACTTCACCAGGTATTTACCAAGACCACATAGTTCTTGGAACTACCTCTCTGCATCTCCTCATCCCCAGACTGTATACCTCCTATATAGGAAGTCTTCAGTGGTCCAGTCGACTGGCAGTACAGCAGTGGAGATCGGGGAACTGATACTATTGTAGGTACACTGTATACAGTTCTCTCTTCCTTGACAGATTGTTAATGGGGGAGGAGGGGTTGTGTATGTTGTATGGTGGGCTGAGGAAGCAGTTGGTGAGGTTGTTATGGAAGATGGGAGTAAAGTTGTTTATCTTTCACCGGGAAGTTTGTTTGCAAAGGGTGTTCTTTGCAATGGTAGTTGTTTGCAATTGTAGTTGTTTGCAATGGTAGTTGTTTGCAAAGGAAGTTGTTTGCAGAGATAGTTGTTTGCAAATTTGCTCGTAATGTTGATGATTCAAAATCGTCGACGAGGTTTGTTTGGATTTAGGATGGTAAGGTTGTTGTAAAGGAGATCGTTATGGTTGAGGAGGTAATTATCAAGAATCTTAATGATGTTCATATAATCATTAACGAAGTTTTCATTAGTAATGACAAATGGTAATCACTCATACACACTCACACACACACAATTACACACCTGGCTTAGGCTGGTGTGTGTGTGTTTGTGTGTGTACACCTAAGAGTGTAAAGACATGGTACATGTATACAAGGTTAAGAAACGGGTCAACACCGCAGTAAAACTCTCTCCCCGTAACACCCAAGTACTAATTACACGGGTTTAGACAGATATACATACTCACATAAACGCAAACATAAAAAAACAAACACACACACACACACACACACACACACACACACACACACACACACATGAACAAATTTAAAGAATAAACAGAGGAACAAATACAGACACTTGAACACATACAGGTTTAAACACTTACATTTATTTTGTATTCCTTGGCGCAACAACAAAGACAGTCATATTTTCTGATAAAACTTTAGGATTTTCACCGTTTTTTCATTCACGTACGAACTCTTACCTTCCTTAACCCAAGCATAGGAATTCCTTTAAACCCTTTAAGCCGTTCTCAGAAACACTCTCTACATTTCCTAAAAGAAAAGAGATAATCCCTTTTTTCTACGAAGGAGAGCTCAAATGCGCGCTCGGATTCCCCAGTAAAAGTAGAGGATTCTCTCCTTATCACTTAAGACACAATGAGACCCACTTTTTCTTTTACTCCCGTATCAAACGCTTAGATCCTTTGTTTCTGTCAGATAACATAAGCTTAGAAAAAAAAAAAGGCGAAGATCTTTCACGCCATTATCTGCGTAGTTCCTTGAGAGTAGGGCTAGCGTCTCACACCACATTTAATATTATCCAGGAATATCTCTGCCTCTTTTGCCGTCGTGGTAATGATAGATAGCAGTGTGACCTAGAGGAGAGAGGACTGCTAGGGCCGGTGTGTATGAAGGACGTGGACAAGACGAAGATACGTAACATAGTTTTGAACATCTTAGAGTAGTAGGGCGAGCTGTAAGACATTTATTTTTTTTTTTGTAAAGGATCCGAAGCACGAGGTGAGGGTAATAATAATAAGATTTCGAGTGTGTGAGAGGATCAGAACTTGAGATGTGTATGACTTACTGTTTCCCAAAAACCTGATGTTAAAGTGTGTGTGTGTGTGTGTGTGTGTGTGTGTGTGTGTGTGTGTGTGTGTGTGTGTGTGTGTGTGTGTGTGAGTGTGTGTGTGTGTGTGTGTGTGTGTGTGTGTGTGTGTGTGTGTGTGTGTGTGTGTGTGTGTGTGTGTGTGTGTGTGCGTGTGTGTGAATATAATACATAAGAGTGTTATATCATACATAAGGCCAAAACTAGACCATATTTATCTAATGTGGTCACCGAACCTTTAAAAAGAAAAGCACAAAGAGCTAAGAGAGAAGGTTCAGAGGAGGATAACAAATAAAGCATCAGAATTAAAAGATCTGAACTACAGGGGAAGGCTAGAAACCTTAGATTTACCCAGCGTTTCTTTTAGAACGACGGCTCTCTCAATTCGGCGTTCCTCAGAATGCTGGGGTTTCGTTCTCGTAGATACGCTTCCGTGTTACGATTTATTGTTTTAGAGTGGGTGCCATAGGACGATGCTCCAGTCCAAAGTTGTGCCACAGCGTAAGAAATGAGAAGAAAATGACGAAGGTTGGGAGGCACTGCTTTAAGAGAAGTGAGATGATGTGTGAAGGACGTCAGTGACTGGACATCCCTGCTGGCTATGATGCTGTCTTCATCCACCTCACCTCAGCAGCTGACTATCCTTCCTTAGTACTGTAGCATATGATCATCTCTCTCTCCCTTGGTAACTTAGCAGGTGACTACCTCTCCCTCAGTAACCTAGCAGCTAACACTCCTCTCCCTCAGTACCCTAGCAGCTAACACTTCTCTCCCTCAGTAACCTAGCAGCTAACACTTCTCTCCCTCAGTAACCTAGCAGCTAACACTCCTCTCCCTCAGTAACCTAGCAGCTAACACTCCTCTCCCTTAGTATCCTAGCAGCTAACATTCCTCTCCCTCAGTATCCTAGCAGCTAACACTCCTCTCCCTCAGTACCATATAGCAGCTGACCACCTACAAAAGAACCCGTTGGTGGCTTCCTTATGTTCAAAAATCAAAAGCCTATATTGACAAAGCCACGCCATTTTCCTTCTCTAAACCCTTGCCTGAACCATTAGTTTAATGGGCCACGATTCCCTCCACGTCAGGCAGGAAAGCTGTTTGTATCGGAACTTGACGGGAGTAAATGAAAATCGGCAGCGCTGGAAAACCTCTTATAAAACCGATCGGAAAAGAAAAAAATTGAGTGTGTGTGTGTGTTATGAACGTTGATTTCATCAATAACTGTCAAGTGCTTGTTAAGGCTGTAATCGGATGGACAGCTGGTAATTCTTGGTCCAGTCATTCATAGTGAGGGTGTGTGTGTGTGTGTGTGTGTGTGTGTGTGTGTGATGGATTCAGCCGTGCTAGCGGCTTCATACGAACCCTCGAACCACGCTCGAATTCCCACCTCCTCCAACAAGGGAAATACAGACGAAAGGTCCCGAAACCTCCTCCCAGAGGGTTTGAAGCTTCATAACCCGTAGTCCTAAGTCATCTAGACTAGTCTTGTTCTCGGATCGAAAGCAACCCAGCCTCCTCTCCTGCTACTACAGAGACAAACATTAAAAAAACCCTTTTATCAAATCGGTACAGATGATTCACAAACTTTCCCTCAAAGATCCGGAAGGACTCGGATGGAGCAGCAGCACTGCGACTTCACAGCTATCGACGGAGCTGCCAGTGACAATGATGGACGATTACTGAGCGAATGTAAGTTTTAAGAGGAGGAAACAAAGTTTCAGGATCTAACACACATCTTAGCGTCATTCTTGAAGACTGTATATACAGTCGGAGAGTGAATGCCGTATATACAGTAGGAGAGTGAATGCCGTATATACAGTCGCAGAGTGAATGCCGTATATACAGTAGGAGAGTGAATGCCGTATATACAGTCGAAGAGTGAATGCCAACGGTGTGAATACGTTCTCGGTGGTGACAGATTTACAGAATCACACGAATTACCCGAGCCACTCTTGCAGACCGTGCGAACGAAGACGAAATGAATAAAGATTCACGGAGGTGACAGGTTACAGGACCCGCAACCTGAAGGATAAAGTGGCCATGATGAAGAGGACAGTAGGAAAATGTCCGGTGTAAAGACCACTTTCTCTTTTGGCACATTTTCTCATTTTTTTATTTTCTCGCATTTCTCGTTTCTATCATATAACCTGTTATCCTAAGCACGAGACTTACTGTTTTGATTACAATTGTATGATCTGTTATCTTGATGGCGCAAATTCCTGGATGATAGTTGTATAACCTGAATGTTGTATAATTCCCGTAAGATTCTTTGCTTTGCGAGTAATTCTACATACGGTATTCAGTCATAATATATTTTTGGGGGTTCATCTTATAATTCTGAACATATGTGTTCCAGTTACGCTTATATCTGTTTAAACTTTGATAAAACCACTGAGACTTTAAGCGGGTTTATGTAGATGTGGGTTCCAGTATCATCACTGAGTTTATGATACTTCTTATAGCGTTTCTCCCTATTAATAGAGGTTTTGATTTACTCCCTGAACTTAGAACTGTTTGCGGTAGAGTACTCCCTACGCCCTGAGTCCATAACCGGGTTCCTCTATTCTGACATTATGTCATCATCGGTAACATACTTATAAGAACTTACAAAAAGGATATATTAGTTTGAATAATTACGTACGTTCGCAGTTTATAAGACTCTCTTCCTGAGAACGTTGTTAAAAATTGGAAATTGCATTACAACGGGAACGCTTGATTAAGCTAATGAGACTGTAATTTCACTGTGTGTGTGATTAAGCAATGCTGCGAAAGGCGATATGCTCAAAGGTAATGTTGCGTCAGAGGCATTGTCTTTTTTTAACCTCCATTGCACAGAAACCTAATGCAGGAAAAAAAGATCTTCATGCGTTACACACATGACATTTAGCATCGTTTTAAGTCTATATCTTGTCATTTGTACTTTCATTATTATTATCGAATACAACGGGTAGGTATATCATTAGACTGTAGTATTTTCTATGAATATATTAGACACCTTTTTATCATCGGCATAGTTCGATGGACGGGATGTCTAGTATGAGAACCTGTTTGTTTGCAACGAGAAACAGAAATATGAGAAAGAAGAAAGAAAATGCGATTCAATTTGGCACACGAAATATATTCAGAAGTCGGGGAAAAAGTTCGAGAAACTGAACTTGACAATTGGTTTTGTGATGTCATTGGTTTCAGTAAATTTCAAATTTCAAGTTCTGAAACTAACCTTGTGGCTCTATGTTGAAAAAGTTTGCCATCCTAGTTTGATGATTGTATGTATATATATATATATATATATGAGGGGCCTTGACAAGTGTGAGTACAAGATCGTCGAGGAAGAAGAGAAGGAGGAAAGCCAACACAGACAGTGTCAGAGTTTGAGATAAGTCGAGAGATGTGTCCAAGGAGACGATCTCTACCCTTCGGTGTCGCATGGGAAGTGGCGACTCCTCCTCCTCCTCCTCCTCCGCTACCACGTCCACCACCTCCTCCTCCTGACTGAGGCGACCTGAAGCCTCAGAAACCCGCCATCACTGTGGGGAGAAGTGAAGAGGGGATAACGACGGGGAAATATAATCTTGAGGAGAGGGGGATCAACGTAGGTGTGGCGATCGACGCCCGGGAAGAGATGGGAGTTAGCCAGCGGAAGAAAGATTTGATGCCGTGAAAATTAACGTGACTCTGATAAGGTGAGGAAGGATTACGTGAAGACTGCAGGATGATTGCATGAAGTCTCTAATCTGAGGCGACGGAAAGGAAGAGGAATAGAAATGGGGTTTATAACCTCACATGCGAAATATGAGATACGGCAAGTGCATGTGGCAAGAGATCTGTCATCAGGGTTGAATCTATCGACCTCGCTGAGATTTTGAAGGAACACAGTGGTGTTAACACAGAAGGGGAGGATACCATCGAGAAATCGTCACAATCTAGCTTTCGAGTGATCTTCCACATCCAGAATATGTGTAGGGGTAATCGATGAGAGCTGGGAGGTGATCAGGTAACGTAAATATTTCCATTGATAACGTCAGTGATTTATAATTAGGTTTCTATGACTGTATCGTCCGCTTGTTCTCTCTCTCTCTTGTCTGTTCTTTGGTTCAGTCTGTTCTTCTGTCGCCTCTCTTTCTACCTCTTTATATATATATATA
>JAUTYZ010732782.1:0-13637 GCA_032273725.1 Panulirus interruptus | reverse complement strand
CAACTGGTTGATCAGTAAGACTGGCAGTTGTACAAGTGATTGATCAGTAAGACTGGAAGGTAAACAAGTAGTTGATCAGTATGACTGCCAGATGTACAAGTAGTTGATGTTTACACCATCATTAAGATTGGCATGTGTACAAAAAAGTTGATCAGTGAGTCTGGCAAGTATACAAGTGCTTGATGTTTACATCATCAGTAAGACTGGCAGTTGTACAAGTGGGTAATGTTTAATCATCAGTAAGACTGCTAAGTGTAAAATATGTTAATGTTAACATCATCAAAATAATTGACAAGTGAACAAGTGGTGGATGTCTACATCATTAGTAAGATTAGCAAGTGTACAAGTGGTTGAGCAGAAAGACTGGCAGGTATGCAAGTGATTGTTCAGTAAGAATGGTAGGTGCACAAGTGGTTGATCAGTAAGACTGGCAAGTGTAAAAGTCGTTGATCAGTAAGACTTGCAGGTGAGAAGTGGTTGATAGGTAAGACTGGCAGATGTACAAGAACTTGACAAGTAAGAGTGGTAGGTGTACAAATAGCTGATGTTTACATCATCAGTACGCTTGGCAAGTGTAAAAGTAATTGATCAGTAAGACTGGCAAGTGTACAAATGGTTGATGTCTTCATCATCAGTAAGATTAGCAGGTGTACAGTTGGTTCATATTTATGTCATCAGTAAGATTGGCGGTTGTACATGTGGTTCATATTTACATAATCAGTAAAATTGGAAGGTGTACAAGTTGTTAATGCTTACATCATCAGTAAGACTGGGAGGTGTACAAGTGGTTGATCAGTAAGACTTGCAAATATACAAGTGGTTGATGTTTACATCAACAGTAAGACTGGATGGTGTACAAGTGAACTATATAATATATAGATGTTTATATCAACAGTAAGACAGGCAGGTATACAAGTGGTTGATGGTTACGTAATCAGTAAGACTGGCAGGTGTGAGAATAATATTTGATGAGTAAGACTGCCGGCTGTACAAGTGTTAGATGTTTACATCATCAATAAGAATGGCAGGTGTACAAGTGATTGATCAGTATGTCTGGCAGGTGTACAAGAAGTTCATCAGTAAGACTGGCGGGTGTACAAGTAGTTGATGTTTACATCATCAGTAAGGTTGGCAGTACATAAGTAGCTGATCAGTAAGACCGGTAAGAGTACAACTGGTTAATGTTTACATGATAAGTGAGACGGCATGTGTAAAATTGGGTCGGGCTTACGTCATCAGTAAGACTGGTAGCCGTAAAATTGGTTGATACTTCATCAGCATAATTTGTGGGTATAAAAGTGGTTGCTGTTTACATCATCACTTATATTGTTAAATGACAAATGGTGGATGTTTACATCATCAGCAAGAGTGCAGGTGTATGAATGGTTGATCATTAAGACTGGAAAGTGTACAAGTGATTGATGTTTACGACATCAGTAAGGTTGGTAGGTGTACAAGTTGACTGTGAAATATACAAATGTTTGCATCAGAAGTAGGACTGGCTGGTGTACAAGTGGTTGATATTCATATCATCATTAAAACTGGTAGGTGTGGTAAGTGTACAATTGGTTGATGTTTACATCATCAGTAAGATAGGTAGGTGTACAAGTGGTTGATTTTTACATCATTAGTAAGACTGGCAGATATACAAGAATTTGATTAGCAAGACTAGCAGGTGGACAAGTGGTTCATGTTTCCATCATTTGCTAGACTGGCAGGTGTACATGTAGTTGATCAGAAAGACTGGAAGGTGTTAAAGTGGTTGATGTTTATATCATGTAAGACTGAAAAGTGTACAAGTTCGTTGATGTTTACATTATCATTACGACAGGGAGATGTACAAGCGATTGCTCAGTAAGACTAGATGAACAAGTGGTTGATCAAAAATACTGGCAGGTGTGCAAGTGGTTGATGTTTACATCACCAGTAAGACTTGCAGGTGTACAAGTAATTGGAGAATGAGACTGGTAAGTGTACATGTGGTTGATGTTTACGTCATCTGTAAGAATGGCAGGTGTACAAATGGGTGATGGTTACATCATCAGTAAGACTGGCAGGTCTACAAGTTGTTGATCAGTAAGACTGACAGGTGTACAAGTGGTTGATCAGTGAGATTCGCATGTGTACAAGTGGTTGATGTTTATATCATTAGTAAGAATGGCAGGTGTACAAGTGCTTGATCATATAGACTGGAAGTGTAAAAGTGGCTGCTCAGTAAGACTGGCAGGTATATAAGCGGTTGAGCAATAAGACTTTTAGGTGTAAGAGTGGTTGATCATTAAGACTGGCAGGCGTACAAGTGGTTGATCAGTAAGACCGGCAGTTGTAAATCTAGTTGATAAGTAAGAATGGAAGATGTAAAAGTGGTTCATGTTTACATCATTAGTAAGGTGAATAGATGTACAAGTGGTTAATCCGTAAAATGGGTTGTGTACAAATGGCGATTGATACACTAGGAGGTGTGTAAGTAGTTGAGAAGTAAGACTATCTGGTGTACATTTGGTTGATACGTAAGAATAGCAGGAGTACAAGTGATTGATCAGTAAGACTAGGAGGTGCAAAAGTGGTTGATCAGTAAGACTGGCAGGTGTACTAGTGGTTGATGAATAAGACTGGCAGGTGTAAAATTGGTTCTTCAGTGAGAATGGCATATTTACAAGTGGTTATGTTTATTAAATCAATGAGAATGGCATGTGTATAAGCGGTTGCTCAGAAAGAATGGTAAGTGTACAATTAGATGATGTTTACATCATCAGTAACACTGGCAGATGTATAAGTGGATGATCAGTAAGACTGGGAGGTGTACAAATAGTTGACCAGAAAGACTCTCAGGTGTACAAGTAGTCGATCAGTAAGACTGGCAGGTGTACAAGTGGTTGAAGTTTACATCATCAGTAAAACTAGCATGTGTACTGGTAGATGATGAGTAAAACTTTTAAGTGTACAAGTGGTTGATGTTTACATCAGTAAGACTGACGGGTGAACAAGCGGGTGATGTTTACATCAACAGTAAGACTGGCAGGTGTAAAAGTTAATTATCAATAAGGCTGATAGGTGTACAAGTGCTTCATCAATGATACTGATAGTTTTAAAAGTCGTAGATCAGTAAGATTTGCAGGTGTAAAAGTAAGACTGGCAGGTGTACAAGAACTTGACAAGTAAGAGTGATAGGTGTACAAGTAGTTGATGTTTATATCATCAGTACGACTGGCAAGTGTAAAAGTAATTGATCAGTAAGACTGGCAAGTGTACAAGTGGTTGTTTTCATCATCAGTAAGACTAGCATATGTACAAGTGGATGATGTTATATCATCAGTAAGACTGGCAGGTGTACAATTGGTTCGTATTTATGTCATCAATAAGATCGACGGTTGCACAAGTGGTTCATATTCACATAACCAGTAAAATCATAAGGTGTAGAAGTGGTTGATCAGTAAGACTGGCAAATGTACAAGTGGTTGAACAGTAAGACTGGCAAATGTACAAGTGGTTGATTTTTACATCAACAGTATGGCTGGATGGTGCACAAGTTGACTTTATAATATATGGATGTTTTTATCATCGGTAAGACTGGTAGGTGTACAAGTGGTTGATAGTTACATAATCAGTAAGACTGGCAAGTGTAAGAATAATTGATTAGTAAGACTGCCAGGTATACAAGTATTTGATGTTTACATCATTGGTAAGACTGGCAGGTGTACAAGTGGTTGATCAGTTGGTCTGGCAGGTGTAAGAGCAGCTCATCAGTAAGACTGGCAGGTGTACAAGTAGTTGATGTTTACATTATCAGTAAGGTTGGCAGGTGCATAAGTGTTTGATCAGTAAGACCGGTAAGAGTAAAACTGGTTGATATTTGAATAAGTAAGACGGCAGGTGTACAATTGGGTCAAAGTTACATCATCAGCAAGACTAGTAATCGTACAATTGGTTGATACTTACGTCATCAACAAGATTTGCGGGTGTAAAAGTGGTTGCTACTTGCATCATCAATAAAATTGTTAAGTGTACAAATGGTTGATGTTTACAACATCAGTAAGAGTGCATGTGAAAACATTTTTGATCAGTAAGACTGGAAAGTGTACAAATGACTGATGTTTACGTCATCAGTAAGTTTAGTAGGTGTACCAGTTGACTGTGTAATATACAAATGTTTGTATCATCAGTAGAACTGGCAGGTGTATAAGTGGTTGATGTTTACATTATCATTAGGTGTGGTAGGTGAGAATTGGTTGTTGTTTACACCATCAGTAAGATTGGTAGGTGTACAAGTGGTTGATTTTTACATCATTAGTAAGACTGGCAGATGTACAAGAAGTTGATTAGCATGACTGGCAGGTGGACAAGTGGTTGATATTTATATCATCTGCAAGAGTGTCATGTGTACATGTGGTTGATCAGAAAGATTGGAAAGTGTAAAAGTGGTTGCTCAGTAAGACTGAAAAGATTACAAGTGGTTGATGTTTACATCATCATTAAGACAAGCAGATGTGCAAGAGGTTGATTAGTAGACTGGCAGATATACAAGTAATTGCTCAGTAAGACTAGCTGTACAAGTGGTTGATCAGAAATACTGGCAGGTGTACAAGTGGTTGATGTTTACATCACCAGTAAGGCTGGCAGATATACAAGTGGTTGATCAGTATGACTGAGAGGTGTAAAAGGGGTTGATCAGTAAGACTGGCAGATGTACAAGTAGGTCATCAGTAAGATTGGTAGGTTTTAAAGTGGTTCATGATCGCATCATCAATAAGACTTGCAAGTGCAGAAGTAATTGGTGAATAAGACCGGCAAGTGTACATGTGTTTGATGTTTACGTCATCAGTAAGAATGGCAGGTGTACAAATGGGTGATGTTTACATCATTAGTAAGGCTGGCAGGTCTACAAGTTGTTGATCAGTAAGACTGACAGGTGTACAAGTGGTTGATCAGTGAGATTCGCATGTGTACAAGTGGTTGATCATATAGACTGGCAATTGTAAAAGTGGTTGATCAGTAAGACCGGCAGGTGTATAGTTGATAAGTAAGAATGGAAGATGTAGAAGTGGTTCATGTGTACATCATTAGTAAGGTGAATAGGTGTAAAAGTGGTTAATCCATAAAATGGGTTGTGTACAAATGGCGATTAATACAATAGGAGGTGTGTAAGTAGTTGAAAAGTAAGACTATCTGGTGTACAAATGGTTGATAAGTAAGAATAGCAGGAGTACAAGTGATTAATCAGTAAGACTAGGAGGTGCAAAAGTGGTCTATCAGTAAGACTGGCAGGTGTACTAATGGTTGATGAATAAGACTGGCAGGTGTAAAATTGGTTCTTCAGTGAGAATGGCATAAGTGCAAGTGGTTATGTTTATAAAATCAATAAGAATGGCATGTGTATAAGCGGTTGCTCAGAAAGAGTGGCAAGTGTACAATTAGATGATGTTTACATCATCAATAACACTGGCAGATGTATAAGTGGATGATCAGTAAGACTGGCAGGTGTACAAATGGTTGAACAGAAAGACTCTCAGGTGTACAAGTAGTCGATCAGTAAGACTGGCAGGTGTACATGTGGTTGAAGTTTATATCATCAGTAAAACTAGCATGTGTACTGGTAGATGATGAGTAAGATTGTTAAGTGTACAAGTGGTTGATGTTTACATCAGTAAGATTGACAGGTGAACAAGCGGGTGATGTTTATATCAACAGTAAGATTGGCAGGTGTAAAAGTGAATGATCAGAAAGAATGATAGGTGTACAAGTGCTTCATCAATAATACTCACAGGTTTATAAGTCGCTGATCAGTAAGACTTGCAGGTGTAAAGTAAGACTGGCAGGTGTACAAGAACTTGACAAGTAAGAGTGATAGGAGTACAAGTAGTTGATGTTTACATCATCAGTACGACTGGCAAGTGTAAAAGTAATTGATCAGTAAGACTGGCAAGTGTACAAGTGGTTGATGTTTTCATCATTAGTAAGACTGGCAAGTGTTCAAGTGAATGATGTTTTCATCATCAGTAAGATTAGCATGTGTACAAGTGGTTGATGTTTTCATTATCAGTAAGACTAGCATGTGTAGACGTGGATTATTTTTATATCATCAATATGACTGGCAGGTGTACAAATGGTTCATATTCATGTCATCAGTAAGATCGACGGTTGCACAAGTGGTTCATATTCACATAACCAGTAAAGTTATAAGATGTGTAAGTTGTTCATGTATACATCATCTGTAAGACTGGGAGGTGCACAAGTGGTTGATTAGTAAGACTGGCAAATGTACAAGTGGTTGAT
Source organism: Panulirus interruptus (assembly GCA_032273725.1). Taxonomy (NCBI): domain Eukaryota; kingdom Metazoa; phylum Arthropoda; class Malacostraca; order Decapoda; family Palinuridae; genus Panulirus; species Panulirus interruptus. The sequence goes on along the minus strand of JAUTYZ010732782.1, from coordinate 7,364 downwards.
CAGTAAGACTGGCAAATGTACAATTGGTTAATTTTTACATCAACAGTAAGACTGGATGGTGTACAAGTTGACTGTATATTATATGTTTGCTTATATCATCGGTAAGACTGAACGGTTCACAAGTGGTTGATAGTTACATAATCAGGAAGACTGTCATGTGTAAGAATAATTGATTAATATGACCGCCAGGTACAAAAGTATTTGATGTTTACAACATCAGTAAGACTAGCAGGTGTACAAGTGGTTGATCAGTAAGTCTGGTAGGTGTAAGAGCAGTTCATCACTAAGAGTGGCAGGTGTACAAGTAGTTGATGTTTACATTATCAGTAAGGTTGGCAGGTGCATAAGTGTTTGATCAATAAGACCGGTAAGAGTATATCTGATTGATATTCACATAAGTAAGATGGCAGGTGTACAATTGGGTCAAGTTTACATTATCAGTAAGACTGGTAACCGTACAATTGGTTGATACTTTCGTCATCAACAAGATTTACGGGTGTAAAAGTGGTTGCTGTTTGCATCATCAATAAGATTGTTAAGTGTACAAATGGTTGATGTTTACAACATCAGTAGGAGTGCAGGTGTAAAAATTTTTGATCAGGAAAACTGGAAAGTGTACAAGTGACTGATGTTTACGTCATCAGTAAGTTTGGTAGGTGTACAAATTGACTGTGTAATATACAAATGTTTGCGTCATCAGTAGAAATGGCAGGTGTATAAGTGGTTAATATTTACATTATCATTAAAACTGGTAGGTGTGATAGGTGGAGAATTGGTTGATGTTTACACCATCTGTAAGACTGGTAGCTGTACAAGTAGTTGATTATTATATAATTAGTAATACTGGCAGATTTACAAGTAGTTGATTAGTAAGACTGGCAGGTGGACAAGTGGTTGATGTTTCCATCGTCTGCAAGAGTGTCAGGTGTATAAGTGGTTGATTCGAAAGACTGGAAGGTATAAAAGTGGTTGATGTTTACATCATCAGAAAGATTGGTGGGTGTACAAGTGGTTGATATATATATCATTGGTAAGACTGGCAGATGTACAAGTAGTTGATTAGCATGACTGGTAGGTGGACAAGTGGTTGAAATTTACATCATCTGCAAGACTCTCAGGTGTACATGTGGTTGATCAGAAAGATTGGGAGGTGAAAAAGTGGTTGATATTCATATTACGTAAGACTGAAAAGTTTTCAAGTGGTTGATGTTTACATCATCAATGAGACAAGCAGATGTACAAGTGGTTTATTAGTAAGACTGGCAGATGTACAAGTGACTGCTCAGTAAGACTAGGTGTACGAGTGGTTGATCAATAATACTAGCAGGTGTGCAAGTGGTTGATGTTTACATAACCAGTAAGGCCGGCAGATATACAAGTGGTTGATCAGTAGGACTGAGAGTTGTAAAAGAGGTTGATCAGTAAGACTGGCAGGTGTACAAGTGGTTAATCAGTAAGAGTGGCATGTGTACAAGTAGTCCATCAGTAAGACTGGTAGGTCCACAAGTGGTTGATGTTTTCATCATCACTAAAACTAGCAGGTGTATAAGTAGTTGATGAGTAAGACTGCTAAGTGTACAAGTGGTTGATGCATACATCGATAAGACTGGCAGGTGAACAAGTGGATGATGTTACATCACCAGTAAGACCGACAGGTGTAAAAGTGATTGATCAGTAAGACTAGCAGGAGTACAAGTGGCTGATCAGTAAGACTAGCAGGTGTAAAAGATGTTAATCAGTAAGACTGGTAGGTGTGCAAGTGATTGATCAGTAAGACTGGCAGGTGTACAAGTGATTGATCAGTAAGACTGGCACCTAGGTGTACAAGTGGTTAATAAGTAACACAAGCATTTATACAAGTGGTTCATCAGTAAGACTGGCAGATGTAAAAATGGTTAATCAGTAAGACTGGCAGGTGTGCAACTGGTTGATCAGTAAGACTGGCAGTTGTACAAGTGATTGATCAGTAAGACTGGAAGGTAAACAAGTAGTTGATCGGTATAACTGCCAGATGTACAAGTAGTAATTGATGTTTACGTCATCAGTAAGGTTCGTAGGTGTACAAGTTGACTGTGAAATATACAAATGTTTGCATCAGAAGTAGGACTGGCTGGTGTACAAGTGGTTGAAATTTATATCATCATTAAAACTGGTAGGTGTGGTAAGTGTACAATTGGTCGATGTTTACATCAGTAAGGTTCGTAGGTGTACAAGTTGACTGTGTAATATACAAATGTTTTCATTACAAGTAGGACTGGCTGGTGTACAAGTGGTTGATATTTATATCATCATTAAAACTGGTAGGTGTAGTAAGTGTACAATTGGTCGAAGATTATATCATCAGTAAGATTGGTAGGTGTACAAGTGGTTGACTTTTACATCATTAGTAAGACTAGCAGATATACAAGTATTCGATTAGCAAGACTGGTAGGTGGACAAGTGGTTGATCAGAGAGAATGAAATGTGTAAAAGTGATTGATGTTATATCATGTAAGACTGAAAAGTGTACAAGTTGGTTGATGTTTACATTATCATTACGACAGGCAGATGTACAAGTGGTTAAATGGCAAGACTGGCAGATGTACAAGTGATTGCTCGGTAAGACTATGTGTGCAAGTGGTTGATAAAAAATACTGGCAGGTGTACAAGTGGTTGATGTTTACATCACCAGTAAGACTGGCAGATTTACAAGTGGTAGATCAGTATGACTGAGAGGTGTAAAAGAGGTTGATTAGTAAGACTGGCAGATGTACAAGTAGGTCATCAGTAAGATTAGCAGGTGTAAAAGTGGTTGATGATCGCATCATCAATAAGACTTGCAGGTGTACAAGTAGTTGGTGAATGAGACTGGCAAGTGTACATGTGGTTGATGTTTACGTCATCAGTAAGAATGGCAGGTGTAAAAATGGGTGATGTTCACATCATTAGTAAGACTGGCAGGTCTAAAAGTTGTTGATCAGTAAGACTGACAGGTGTACAAGTGGTTCATCAGTGAGATTTGCATGTGTAAAAAGTGGATGATGTGTATATTATTAGTAAGAATGGCAGGTGTACAAGTGCTTGATCATATAGACTGGGAAGTGTAAAAGTGGTTGCTCAGTAAGACCGGCAGGTGGAAATCTAGTTGATAATTAAGAACTGAAGATGTAAAAGTGGTTAATGTTTACATCATTAGTAAGGTGAATAGATGTACAAGTGGTTAACCAGTAAAATTGGTTGTGTACAAATGGCTGATTAAAGGACTTGGAAGTGTGTAAGTAGTTGAAAAGTAAGACTATCTTGTGTACAAATGGTTGATAAGTAAGAATAGAAGTACAAGTGGTTGACCAGTAAGACTAGCAGGTGCAAATGTGGTTGATCAGTAAGACCGACAGGTGTACAAAAGATTGATCAGGAAGACTGGAAAGTGTATAGGTGGTCGATCAGTAAGACTGGCAAATGTACAAGTGGCTGATGTTTACATCAACAGTAAGACTGGATGGTGTACAAATTGACTGTATGATATATAGATGTTTATATCACCGGTAAGACTGGCAGGTGCACTAGTGACTGATAGTTACGTAATCAGCAAGACTGGCAAGTGTAAGGATAGTTGATTAGTGAGACTGCCGGGTATACAAGTGTTTGATGAATAAAACTGGCAGGTGTAAAATTGGTTCTTCAGTAAGAATTGCATATATACAAGTGGTTATGTTATATAATCATTAAGAATGGCATGTGTATAAGCGGTTGCTCAGAAAGAATGACAGGTGTACAATTATATGATGTTTGCATCATCAGTAACACTGGCAGATGTGTAAGTGGATGATCAGTAAGACTGGCAGGTATACAAATGGTTGAGCAGAAAGACTGGCAGGTGTGCAAGTGATTGATGAGTAAAACTGGCAGGTGCACAAGAGGTTGAAGTTTACATCATCAGTAAAACTACCATGTGTACTGGTAGATGATGAGTAAGAATATTAAATGTACAAGTGGGTGATGTTTACATCAGTAAGACTGGCAGGTGAACAAGCGGATGATGTTTACATCAACAGTATGACTGACAGGTGTAAAAGTGAATGATCAGGAAGACTGATAGGTGTACAAGTGCTTCATCAATAATACAGGTTTAAAAGTCATTGATTAGTAAGACATGCAGGTGTAAAATTAAGACTGGCAGGTGTACAAGAACTTGACAAGTAAGAGTAATAGGTGTACAAGTGGTTGATGTTTACATTCATCAGTACGACTGGCAAGTGTAAAAGTAATTGATCAGTAAGACTGGCAATTGTACAAGTGGTTGATGTTTTCATTATCAGTAAGACTAGCATGTGTACAAGTCGATGATGTTTATATCATCAGTAAGACTGGCAGGTGTACAATTGGTTCATATTTATGTCATCAGTAAGATCGACGGCGCACAAATGGTTCATATTTACATAACCAGTAAAATCATCTGGTGTAGAAGTTGTTCATTTATACATCATCAGTAAGACTGGGAGGTGTACAAGTGGTTGATCAGTAAGACTGGCAAATGTACAAGTGGTTGCTCAGTAAGACTGGCAAATGTACAAGTGGTTGATGTTTACATCAACAGTAAGACTGGATGGTGTACAAATTGACTATGATATATAGATGTTTATATCGTCGGTAAGGCTGGCAGGTGTATTAGTGGCTGATAGTTACGTAATCAGCAAGACTGGCAAGTGTAAGGATAATTGATTAGTGAGACTGCCAGGTATACAAGTGTTTGATGAATAAAACTGGCAGGTGTAAAATTGGTTCTTCAGTAAGAATTACAGATATACAAGTGGTTATATTATATAATCATTAAGAATGGCATGTGTATAAGCAGTTGCTCAGAAAGAATGGCAGGTGTACAATCATATGATGTTTGCATCATCAGTAACACTGGCTAATGTGTAAGTGGATGATCAGTAAGACTAGCAGGTATACAAATGGTTGAGCAGAAAGACTGGCAGGTGTGCAAGTGATTGATGAGTAAGACTGGCAGGTGCACAAGTGGTTGAAGTTTACATCATCAGTAAAACTACTATGTGTACTGGTAGATGATGAGTAAAAATGTTAATTGTACAAGTGGGTGATGTATACATCAGTAAGACTGCCAGGTGAACAAGCGGATGATGTTTACATCAACAGTATGACTGGCAGGTGTAAAAGTGAATGATCAGGAAGATTGATAGGTGTACAAGTGCTTCATCAATAATACAGGTTTAAAATTCGTTGATCAGTAAGACATGCAGGTGTAAAATTAAGACTGGCAGGTGTACAAGAACTTGACAAGTAAGAGTAATAGGTGTACAAGTAACTGATTTTTACATTCATCAGTACGACTGGCAAGTGTAAAAGTAATTGATCAGCAAGACTGGCAATTGTACAAGTGGTTGATGTTTTCATCATCAGTAAGATTAGCATGTGTACAAGTGGACGATGTTTATATCATCAGTAAGACTGGCAGGTGTACAATTGGTTCATATTTATGTCATCAGTAAGATCGACGGTTGCACAAGTGGTTCATATTTACATAACCAGTAAAATCATCTGGTGTACAAGTTGTTCACTTATACATCATCAGTAAGACTGGGAGGTGTACAAGTGGTTGATCAGTAAGACTGGCAAATGTTCAAGTGGTTGATCAGTAAGACTGGCAAATGTACAAGTGGTTGATGTTTACATCAACAGTAAGACCGGATGGTGTACAAATTGACTGTATAAAATATAGATGTTTATATCGTCGGTAAGGCTGGCAGGTGTACTAGTGGCTGATAATTACGTAATCAGTAAGACTGGTAAGTGTAAGAATAAGTGATTAGTAAGACTGCCGGGTATACAAGTGTTTGTTATTTACATCATCAGTAAGACTGGCATGTGAACAAGTGGTTGATCAGTAGGTCTGGCAGGTGTAAAAATAGTTCATGAGTAAGACTGACAGGTGTACAAGTAGTTGATGTTTGCATAATCAGTAAGTTTGGCAGGTGCATGAGTATTTGATCAGTAAGACCGGTAAGAGTATAACTGGTTGATATTTACATAAGTAACACGGCAGGTGTACAATTGGGTCAAGGGTACATAATTAGTAAGACTGGTAACCGTACAATTGGTTGATACTTTTGTCATCAACAAGATTTGCTGGTGTAAAAGTAGCCTTTGTTTGCATCATCAATAAGATTGTTAAGTGTACTTTGTAATATTTATATGTACTCGCACCACTTGCCAGATGCTTCTGGTATTATTGTACAGGGGTACCTAGTGACAGCACTAGGATCCCGATTCCTCTATCAAGGAATAAAGTATTGAAACTGAAAAAAAAACTGAAGTGTACAAATGGTTGATGTTTACAATATCAGTAAGAGTGCAGGTGTAAAAATTGTTGATCAGTAAGACTGGAAAATGTACAAGTGATTGATGTTTACATCATAAGTAAGTTTGGTAGGTGTACAAGTTGACTGTGTAATATACAAATGTTTGCGTCATCAGTAGAAATGGCAGGTGTATAAGTGGTTGCTATCTACATTATCATTAAAACTGGTAGGTGTGGTAGTTGTAGAATTGGTTGTTGTTTACACCATCTGTAAGATTGATAGGTGTACAAGAGGTTGATTTTTACATCATTAATAAGACTGGCAGATGTACAGGTAGTTGATTAGCAAGAATGGCAGGTGGACAAGTGGTTGATGTTTCCATCATCTGCAAGTGTGTCAGGTGTATAAGCGGTTGATTCGAAAGACTGGAAGGTGTAAAAGTGGTTGATGTTTACATCATCATTACGACAGGGAGATGTACAAGTGGTTGAATAGTAAGACTGGCAGATGTACAAGTGATTCCTCAGTAAGACTAGGTGTACAAGTTGTTGATCAGAAATACTAGCAGATGTAAAACTGGTTGATGTTTACATCACCAGTAAGACTGGCAGATGTACAAGTGGTTGATCGGTATGACTGAGAGGTGTAAAAAAGGTTGATTAGTAAGACTGGCAGATGTACAAGTAGGTCATCAATAATATTGGCAGGTGCACAAGTACCTAATGATCGCATCATCAGTAAGACGGGCAGGTGTACAAGTAATAGGTGAGTGAGACTCGCAAGAGTACATGTGGTTGATGTTTACGTCATCAGTAAGAATGGCAGGTGTACAAAAGGGTAATGTTAACATCATCAGTAAGACTGGCAGGTCTACAAGTTGTTAATTTGTAAAACTGACAGGTGTACAAGGGGTTGATCAGTAGGATCCGCATGTGTACAAGTGGTTGATGTTTATATCATTAGGAAGAACGCCAAGTGTACAAGTGCTTGATCATATAGACTGGCAGTTGTAAAAGTGGTTGATCAGTAAAACTGCCAGGTGTATAAGTTGTTGAACAATAA
>JAUTYZ010732673.1:0-13638 GCA_032273725.1 Panulirus interruptus | reverse complement strand
ACCACTCTCTTCTCCCCGACATTCTTTCTTCTTTTTTGAAAACCTCTACAAATCTTCACCTTCGCCTCCACAAGATAATGATCAGACATCCCACCAGCTGCCACTCTCAGCACATTTACATCCAAAAGTCTCTCTTTTACACGCCTATCTATTAATACATAATCTAATATTGCTCGTTGACCATCTCTCCTACTCACATATGTATACTTGTGTACATCTCTCCTTTTAAACTAGGTATTCCCAATCACCAGTCTTTTTTCAACACACAAATCCACAAGCTCTTCACCATTTCCATTCACAACACTAAATACTCCATGCGCACCAATTATACCCTCAATTGCCACATTACTCACCTTCGCATTCAAATCACCCATCACTAATACCATGTACATACGTTTTGAATTTCAAGCAAATCTGCTGTAAGGCAAGGTTCTAGATATTAGAATGAATTTCTATTTTTTGTAGCAGCAACAATCTTCGGTGGCTGTCAGGGTCACCAGACAATTTTGGTCTGACCACCCAATGACAATCCCTGCTACATTTGTTTAAAATTGGCCCAAAGGTTTCACATGTGAACTTTATGTGAATTTCATATATGCAAAATTTTAAAATTCACTGAAAATCCCATATGTTTAACTCCATTCCTTAGCTATAGTTGAAATATGAACTAATCATAACTAAAATAAATGGCTACTTGAGCTCTTTTGAAAAGTGACTGCCAAGGGACTATCTTTATCTGGCCAAATTTCACGTGAGCAAAAATTCACTTATCTTTAGGCCACGTAAGCTGAAAGTAGTGGAAACAAATGTTTACCATCAAAATGCTTGATTATAAATTTCTAAACCATAGAGCCCACTGGTGCTGCTCTAGCTTTATCAAACTTTGTACAATGCAATAAATTTTACAGCAACCCACATTCTGACTTAGGTGAAATTTCAGTGTTATTGAAGTTATTATGTATCTAGCTTACCTTCTTCTCCCTTCTTCCATGGGGCTCCCAAAGCATTTAGAAAATGGACCACATCCACATGGTGAGACCAAAAGTCATAATGTGTGATGATATTTCTTTGTGGAGATTGCAGGGCATTGGAGCAGTAAATTTTCATTGTCTTCAGTGTATAGCTGCTTTACTTCCTATCTAAACATATAAATCCAGCAGTCGTAAAATGTTGATGCTAGCTTATTACAAGCTATGCTTCTACAGAACATAGTCAAATTACCTTAAAACGTGTACGTTGTCCGGCACGTGTCTGCTTCTGGACAGGCATAATTTTCAGCACTTCATCCTTCAGCTGTGGTCCTAAGAAGAAGTCTATGATCTCAAACTCCTGCAAAGGATATACAATTGTAATTTCAAATTTCATAACACCTGAAAATTACAGGCACCTTCCAATTCACTTTGGTACAAACATCAACCCTCAAAACCCCCATAATCATTTACCAAGCATTAAGGACTATGTGTCTTCCCTAATACACATCTTACCTTCTACTTAGCTTTCCTTGAACTCTATCAAAGGCTGGGGAAAAAAAAATCATTACAAGCTCTTTGTTTTCCTTGAATCTCTCAAAAGCAAAGTTAATGAATATTTTTTTTTTCTGAAAATTTACGATGGAAAAAGCTTCATCCCTCTATAAGGCACTAAAATTAAATGTAGGAAATCATGGGAATTCCCCTTCAGTGGGTAAATTCTCACAAGTGGTGCTGATTGCTAGCTGACACCATGCAGTTGCCATTTTCTCACAAGCTTTTTTTTTTTTCTAAAGCTGGGACAGCACAGTCTACTGAATATCTTCACAAGGCCATCTCATTAACACAGCATACACAGGGGATAGGGAAGAAAGAATACTCACATGTATTCCCTGCATGTCACAAAAGGTGACTAAAGGGGGAAAGATTCCTGGGGATTGGGAAGAAAAAATACTTCCCACATAATACCAGAGTGTCATAGAAGGCAACTGAAGGGGTCACGAGCAGGTGGCTGAAAACCCTTCCGTCCTTCTATTTTTCTATTTCTTAAAGTTGGAACAGGAGGAGGCAAGGGAAGAATGTTCATCATCTTCAAAGGCTCAAGGTTGTGTTCTGAATGTGTGTGGATATAACCAAAATGAGAGGGGAGAAATAGGTAGGATGTTTGAGGAGAGGAACCTGGATATCTAGCAAAGAACAAAACAAAGGGAAAGAGGAAGAATGGTTTGGGACTGTCTTAGGGATACAGTCAGGGGTTAGCAGTACAAGAGCAAGAGCCAGGGAAGGCATTGCACCAGTGCTGAATGAGGATAAGCAGACTAACTCATACTGTTTGAAAAAATGCCTATATCTTCAAGCAACATTACAAATGTTGCCAATTAGGCTTTCAATTACCAATATTTGTCAGCCAAACTCTTCCTTGGAAGTTTTGAAAGCAGAGACCATATATGTACTAGCCACAGTGAATGGGTTAAAATCATCTCTGATCACCTCAAGTATAGCATTAACTTACATGACTAAACACAATGCTTAGCCCTATGTCCTGTTGGTGATAGACTATTTCTTGGGAACAATTAAAGACACTTCTGGTGTCTGGCAACCATACAAGATGAAAGCTAGTTTTCAGTACAAGGAAGGTAGGAAACGTAAACAAATTTGTTTGTAGACAATCCCTGGGAAATACTTAAGGGGCTAAGAGACTGTCTTGTGGCTCTGCAGCTGTCTGCAACCATGCTTTCCAGATGGTCTCCTCTATCAGTCAGTTCCATGATGAAATGTATTTTGTGCCAATGACTATTTTTCCATGTTATTACTCATTTTTGATGATAGTAATTTAAAAGCCATTTGCCCATACCATGATGCTGCTAAGACATCTTTGCTTTTGAAGGATAGTAAAAAGATCCAAAAACTAAAACACTTTTCATCTAACCAATCATAATTAGCCAAAGGCAAAAACCTAACATACAACATTAAGAAGATGAGTTCCCTGTAATTCATGCATTCACTTCATTCCCTCTACCTACAAACTATTTTTCATCAATCTAATCAGAAGCCAGCAGTGTATTATGACAAAATTGCAGTTTGCCCAAAATCTTAGAATTCCTTCTCCAATTTCAAATGTTACCAGGTAATAAAAACTTACAAACACATTCAATATCTTTACTGTCAACAAACATAACATGTCATTCAATATCTTTACTATCTATCTATCTATATCTCTGATGCCTGTTCCAATTGGAACTCCCTCAAAGGGGTGGCCACAGTGCCGCTTCTTAGCCTCACCCTTAACAGGCCACTGGTAGAGGGCAACTCTAGCGCAGTGTTTGCTGAAGCTCCTACCTAATGTTCATACTGACTACTTCTAACTAGTGCTCCTACCAACTACTTCTACCTAATGCTCCTGCCTAAATGTTCCTACTTACTACTTCTATCTACTGCTCCTACCATTTTGCCAAAAGGCAGGGCTAGTGCTTAGTGCTCACCGCAGGAAAAACTAGAGTTATGAAGAATGAGCCGTGTGAGTTAAGTGTTGTCAAGTGTTACATATGACAAGGAGAGATTGTACGTTTGCAGACAGAATGCCAGTAGTCCACGTGTTAGTGAGGCTGTATAAACATAATCCATTTCATGTAAGGGGGAGTGGTATTGAATATAATATATAGAACATTAAGCTGACAATATGTCTGTATTTCTTTCTAGGTGATCTTTGAAGTTGGTGTATCCTGCACAATACATAATGTAAGAGCCAATCTTGCTCGTATGATAGGGACGTTGGGTTGCCTTATGGTTGCCCAGAACACTGAAGAGGCCTTGAAGTTTGGTACAGCTTTTGTTGTGCTCACTGCTGCAACAGAGTACTTACTAAAGGTTAGTTTCTGGTGGATATTTTTGCTATGTCAGAGTCCGTGTGGTATTAAAGTTTATCATTTAGGTTTATGGCCAGTCTCTTAAATGCTGCACTTCATCAACTGGGCATGCTCATTTCCATTGAAATGAGGTAATGATTAAGATAGTTGCTGATCACTTACCAAATGACTGCCATAGAGGTATAGACATTAGCTGAACATCTCCAGCAATGTTTGCTTATCCTCCCTCTTGTGTTAGGGTCTGGCATACACATCACTGTAACTGATAATATTTGGTGCACGATAATTAACTGTGAATGGGAAGTTTACAGCAGCAAGCTGATTTCCTGACAAACTGATAGATTGAGTAACAAGTGGCACATAAATTTTGATATCAAAAAGGACCACATTTTACTTTTTTTTTTTTTCATAGGTGCTTCCCTTTTATTGAGCACCTATTCTACCATATCCAAAGGGCTTTTCGTAATCTATGATTTTGCTTCTTTCTTTGTTAGAAGGATTGATGTACTGTATTAGTCAGTTGTACTGTATTTACTGCTGTTAATCATTTGTTGATATTATTCCAACATCTTGAAGCTCTTGCAGGAACAGTGATACCTGTACCATAGTGTTACTCATGTGTAACTTGTCATTCATGTAAGTCACGTAGTTAGTTGGAATCATTCTGATGAAAAAGTTGACTTTGAAGCTTAAGATAATGATTTCTCGTATTAACCTCTCTGGTGACATTATGTAGTATTATTTGAGCCTAGCTCCAACCCAGGAAACAACACTGCATGTTTATAGTAGAAGAAAAATCATCAGCTGGTCCTTAGTTTACTTTTAAAAGTTTGTTACCCTGCTGATTTCAACCTCTGATCATCCCACTTTCACACCTAGTTTTATGTACTAGTTATAATTACTCTTTTAATATGGTATTATCATGAAGAACTTTTTTATTTGTATTATAGGTTGCCGCTCATGATGGAGAACTGTGGGTATCAGCTGAAGCCTTAGATGTTCTTATCGACCTGTACTCTGATGATAAAACTGACAAGCTAGCCCATCATTTGCACTTGGTTGAGAGACTGAAAGGAATCCAACCTCAGTTCAAATCAAAGGTGAGTATTATTTGTAGAACTAGGGAGTACGTTTTCATTGCACCGTAGTACAATTTTTTTTTCCCACGTTAGATTTTGACACCATGAATGATCAGGCAGGTGAAACGTAGTTTAGGGTAGAGTGTATGAATTGTTTGTTGGAGATACTGTGGGATTCTTTATCATTTCCAAATCTGAGGACATTTGTGTTGCTTGTGTAGCCATTCAAAGTGACTGGAGGGTTCAGATTGGATTTGTGTCTGTCTGGGGTTAATATGGTTACTGAAAACTTCTATTGCTATAAAGTCAATCTTTTTGGGTTGAGTTTGTGTTCTAATTGCATGTTTGTTATTGCTTATGTAGTGTCAGGTGCTGGAATGTGATTATAAGGTCGTCTGCATACGAGAGGACCTTTACAATGTGGTCTGCAGGAGATGATAGATGGTCATATAGGAAGATTTTGAAGAGGTTTGGAGGAAGAATTGCTCCATGGGAAACTCCATCCTAAATTTTAAGGATTTTAGAAATGAAGCCTTTGTGACTGGCTTGGTAGATGTTGACAAACCATTTTTGTCATTGTTGTGGAGGGTGGTATCAAGTATGTTTTGTGTGATGATATGTTGGGGATACACTGTCAAATGCTTTGTTGATATGTATTACCGCTAATATTGGGTAGGAGGGGAGTTGTGGTGCAAGTGGGATATCCTACTTGATTCTGTTGTTGATCAGTTTTTAAGGGAGTTTGAATACTGAAAACAGTAGTGTTATAGAGCAGTAGGAGTAGGGGAAGTTGGGTGTTTTAGGGGTTTAAGATGGATACTATTTGGTACTTTTCCAGAAGTTTGGGATTTTATTGTTTTGCAGGGAGTGGTTGAAGATATCCGTAAGTGCTTGGATTGCTGTTAAGGCAAAGTGCTTTATGTGGGAGTTTGATTTGTTGTTACGAATATTGCATAGGTTTTTCATGGATACTCTGTTTAGTGGTGTTGTTGGTTTGTGGCTGACTTTTCAAGTAGGGATAATAAGTGATTACACTGCAAGTGAAAAGTTATCGTTGGTGAGGCTATATCATCATCAATAGATGGAAAGGAGTACAGTCTCGCTTAGAATCTTCTCACTTCAAAAGAGTCCATCATTTTCTTGCTCATGCATGGAGGGTAGCCCTGAAGCAGCAGGAGCTTCAAAAGAGGGGTGTTGGGGTTTTATGATAATAATACTGTAATGATATTTCTGTCTTATAAGTGGTCAGCTTGCAATATTGTTCCTAAAAATTTATGATACTTTTTATATCTGTAATTGTTTAGGTATGTAATGTGTTTTTTACGTAATCTGATCCAAAAAAATTTATTATTGCACTAGCACCAGCAACAGAAGAAGAAACTAGGTGAACACCGAGCACTAATATTGACTGTAAGAGACAACCTAGTTGCATTCATCAAGTACAAAAGTCCTAGAACGGCTAAGTATCGAAAATCTTAATACTCAGTTCTATTATGATAAACCCAGTATCATGTACAGATAATAGGCAGAAATAAGTTTTTCCTAACTTTCGAACTTCTATTGATATTAATTGTAAGTAAGAACCAAAGAGTAATGTTGCAACAAACAGCATCACTGCACGTAATTCTTGATCTTTTATTTCCCAAAAGTTTGTAAGGGATTTGACATTTATCAAAAATGAAATTATCTTCTGATTTTAGATTTTTGTACTTTCATTTACAAGGTGAATAAAAAATAGTATTATTATTTTTCTTTTTATTAAGCTATTGTCATTCAGGCTTTTACAATGATTTCATTATTTCATCACTAGAAATTTGCTTTGTAGGTCATTCACTGTTATATTCTTCTGACCTAAGACATGGTATTATATGTAAAATAATGGTCAATAAATTGAGGCAACATTCCTCGTAAAGTTCTTACAATTTTCTAAGCTGTTCATTCTATTGTAAAGTACCCTTTAGTTGCTTCTTAAACTAACCTCTTTTGCCTCATACCATATCTTCCATTTTTTATATCAGAATAATGCAAATTGTCATTTTTCTTAAGATCTACACACAAAATTTTGTATTTTCTGTAGCATAAAATGACATTGTTTATTGTTACTGAAACAAGCCATCTTTGTTTTTGTGTTGTGTATATTTTATACAGAGACATTGTTGAGATGCATAGTTGGAAACTATGCAGGAATATTTTTGAATTCTAATAATAAAGGAACATATAACAGATCATTTATTTGTTCTCCTTTTTTACAGGTAGATTATTGTTATTAAGATTATTCTTGAATAGATACATTGAAGTTTATACCTTGTAGGGACATTGATCTAATTAGGAGGTTAAGAAAATAACTGTGTCATCTTTGGTGTTGGCATTATATTTTTCCTGTCTGTTTTTAGCCTTTAATAAGAGATAGCATTGGATCTGAGTTTTACCAATACTTTCAGCATAAAGGTTTTCATAAAATGTCACCAAAGTAGGTACTAGGAAGAGTAGATTAGAACAGATTTTTAGTACGTGTGGATGTAAAGAGTTGTCATTGCATGCATGACTTACTGTCTGTGAGAGGGTTAGGTAAGGGCTTATCTCAGTATATTAGTATGATAGCGACATTCAGGTTAACATTTCATTCTAGGGCTCTGTGAACTTTAAGTTAGATTGAAAGCAGTTGGGACGAAAAGATGAAAGCTGATAAACTAAAGTAAAAATGTTTACTTCCAAAAGAAGTAAGATGAATGGTTAAAGACAGAAATTACAGTCAGAATGGAAAAGTTGAATCTTCCAGAAAATAGTGAGGAATGGAAGACTTCAGAATTATAAGGCCCTGAATCAGAGTACAGTAAAAGTTGGCTTTGAATATGAGAATGGAGAAATTCGGATACCAGTAAAGGGCAAAGTGTGAATAACAAGGAGAATATTAAGTTTCCTTGGTAGGAAGGAAATAACTGGAGAGTTAAGGGTATTTTAAGGAACTCTGCGAGCTGGAAAATGAAGGCTGACTGCTCGTGAGAAAGAGATAGAAAGGGTTTTTCGAGGAAGGGATAGTACTTCTGTTAGAAATGTGGATATATGTTCCTTGGGATGAAAGGTAACTTTTACATACTTGGAAAATGTCGTGTCAAATGGATGTATGTCTGGTAGAGTGTAGTTTTTAAGACTGGATTGGAATGATGATGGTCATTTAGTGCATGTTAAGTCATAACTGTGTCTATATGTTTTGTCAATGTGTTTGCTGGGGGAGGGAGGATCTGTGAGTATAGGTCATTGAAGTATGAAGCAGGGGTAAAATTTCTATTTCTACATGAGGGTTGGTGGTTGGCTGTGAGAGTAAGTTTGAGCTAGCTGTTGAGGTCTCTGTGTTATCTGTTCCTAGCGCTAACTTGTTTAAGCAGGAAACAACAAACTTGTATGAAAAAAATGTTTGTATGTATATGTGAGGCAAATGGAAGCAGTGCAGAGATGCCATATGTGCAGAAATTTATTTTCTATATAGCTATAAAAATGCGTTTTTGCAACTATGGTATTTTTTTCACTTTACCTACAAATGCCTCATTAATTTCATTTGTAATTATATAACCCAGGACTCCTTTTATAGGGCTCCTACAGCTTCAAGGCTGCACTACAATCAGTAGCAGGCAAAGGAAAGACTCCTTTGGAGTGAGAAGTTCTTCAACAAAATTTTACTTATTTCATTTAATGACACTGATAGAACCTCACCAACAGTGGCTTTCCACTCGTGGCACATTAACATGCAGGTGGAGTCCAGTAATTCCAAAAATTATGTACATACTGTACACATTTATATATATATATAGAGATAGATTTGTCTTTTATTGAAATTGGTATGATTTTGCTCTCTTAAACTTCAAGGAGAAAGATTACAGATACTCAGAATGAATTTCGAATGTGTCTGATATTGGATATATTTATAGTTCCTGAACAACAGTTTGTTTATTTGACTTTGGTGGGGTGCTTTATTTTTGAGGCCATCTATTGTCTACTGGATTTCACCAGGTGCTATTGCTTTTTTCATACTTGTCCACTGTTTCCTGCCTTTGTGATGTAGCACCAGGAACAGATGAACATTTGCCTTCTTTGCTTGCGTCTACTCTCTGGCTGGCACTGAAACCATAGTCCTCTCTTCACAAGATGGAATATTATTATGAATGTTTGCTTATTCATTGTTAAGGAAAGGTTTTAAGATCAGTCTTTCATTCATGTGGTTTGTGACACTTATTCTTTGTTTAGAAAGAAATCTCTATTTATCATCTTCACAGTTCTAAGTTTTTCTGTTTATTATTCCATATGATATATGTTGGTTACTTGGCATCTGCTCGAAGCAGCTTCCTTATACAGTTCTAAAATCTTTTGGTGATGTTATAGTCACACTATTATGTACATGAGTTTGTTCCATTTTTCACTTTGATTGAATGCAGTGACAACTAAATCAAAACCTTAAAGAACTCCCAAGCACTTACAGAAATCTTCAGCCATTAATGGTTACTCTATGAGGTATTTTGCCATGGGCTACTCCGTTTGTAGTGAGTCGTATGTCAAGTTTATACCCTATTATCTGTTTGACGTGAAGATTTTATGCCCATGTCTTTTCCTGTATGTGTATTTTCACTGGTTTGTTTATGGGGTGAAATCAGATGGTCTGTGCCCAGCTGCATTCTCTGGACTAGGTATGGTTTCGTTTTAGTGTCCTCGTCGCTAGTCTTTTAGCCTCGCTAATCATTCGTAAAATATCTGAGAGTCCATGACTTATGGTTTTCGCCACTCTCGGCTGATCTTGTATATACCTCAGTACAAAAGATGATGCAATACAAGAACATGATTTCATCCCTGGGTGATTCAGTCGCTGGTCTTGGGCAAGCTTGGCAACAGGGAACCATATCTCGCACCCCCTCAGGTGGGCATACGACCAGCAGTTTGCTGTGAATCAGCATTTCTTAGTCATAAAAAGTAGCTAAGTCTGGCCAGGGTAGTGTAGGGTAGGGCAGTCATGTTAAGGAAAACGATGATCTTGGGATTCTTGATAGTTATGCATAAAATCTTACAAACTGTAAGGTTTTCTTCTTAAGGAAAGGCTAGCCAGGGGAAAATCAGGGTCTTTGTTTTGTTAAAATTAACGATGACACAAATAGTTTAAACGCAGGAAATTAAGTCACTCAACAACACTTGAACTCCCTTTGAAGGCTTTTAGACTAGGCGTTTGCTTTATTCTAGGCGTTTGACTAACGAGAGCATGGCGTGTTGAAAAATATGATAACGGAAAAGACAGTAATATTGTAAGAATTGCTCCATGTGCATTTTCATAAGAAGCATGACACCATCTCAATATGTATTCATTGTATTCTTCACACCACCGTAAACGGCTTTCTAGAGTATCGGTTTAACAAGAGTGTTGTCTCTTGACAGATCAGGATGATTTATTGATTTATAAGTTACGTGGATGATTGATTGAACGTTGGTTCGGGCCGGTCGGTAAAGACTGATGAATAGCCGGGATTAGCTGTGGACCGGCTGCCGCGTCCAGGATTCGAACCTATATGGGCCTGACGTCGAGCGGGCGGACTCATGGTCAGTAACGCTAACCATGTCTTTGTAATTTTCATCAACTAGTGCGTGAAAGAATCCTAATTCCGAAAATTCAAACTGATTCCAGTTATATGAGATTGTTATTCATATTCATTGTAAAGAATACAGCATGACGTTCTTACGAAAACTCCCTAATATATTTCACTTCATTATCGTTAGCTATGGAAGATCAGTTTAACTTTTTTTAAGGCATGATCAGAACAACACCGATGAAACAGTTTAAACTCTGTTTTAGAGAATTCACAGCTTATAGACTGTACGCTAATTATAATGTGAGTTTAAGAAGTGGTTGTAGTTATGCCAGGTCCCATTACTTAACAAAGACGTTCACAGCGATTTGTATGGCAACATGAAATCGCTGTGAGATTATAAAACAGTGGATGTGTTAGGTGGGGAAGAGCGTCGTGTGTTTGCGTGACGGAACAACGGCAGCCTTTATGGTCAAAGTTAGCCCGCCGCCAAGCCTACACCTCCGTATTATGTTTTGTCCACATCTCCCTCATCCTCCCTCACTCAAACGTCCATCACCCATGAGAGTTAGATTCCATAGTTTTTTTAAGGCCTTCGACCCAAGGCAAGGCCAAAGGGAGTGTCTATAAAACTCTCTAATTAATAACTAAGTAATAACGTATTGACTCCAATACTTTATGGAACGTTGGTTTGGTTGATCATCGTACTTGTTACATAGACAAGTTTTGGAAAGTTAGTCCACGCCCTCTAAGTATATACGGATGTTACCACAATTTTATGTAATGTAACACTTTAGCATCCTTTCAGTACCCCTCGCACGGTCTACGTATCTTCCTGATCTCATGTCAGGTCAGGTCAAAGGCCGGGAGTGACAGAGCGTAACCTCACTCTGCTCAGATCAGCGGCTGGTTTTTGCCGCGCTTCCCGGCAGCCACGACAGACGGCTTTGTCTGGTGCGGCGTCGGGCCCCATGGTACATATTTCATCTCCGGAGCACTCGAGACCCGATACACATGCTACTTCCACCCCCTAGTCAGCAGATTGTAATGAATAGTAAGGTGCCATGTGTTTCTTGAATGAATAATAGTACCACTGTTATCGCCCAGACAACAAAAAATTAAACTACTTTATCGATGCGTAATTGATGAGGTCCTACCTGACAATCACAACTGGATCAGCGGAAACAAGGTGACTAAACTTTGAAGGCTTACGTTAGCGGAAGAGAAATAAGCATTTACTGATGAAAATACTGAATAACATGAGAAATATTTCCATTAGTTACGTATTGTCTAATGGGGTAGCTGCCCAATTGTTACTTTGTAATAATGTAAGGCAAATAGCAGAAGTCCTGAAGATCTATAAAGAAGTTATCTGCTGGAGGACAATAATGGTATCCTAAATCCTTCATCTAGGGAGTTGGGAAGAATAGCAGATTACCGTCCGAAGATGAAATGTCTTTTACGAGTCCCTAAGAACAGCTGTTATTGTTAGATATAGATGGAAAAAATGGAGCAATTTAGCCTCAGAGTTCTTTGGTTCCTATCCTCCCAAACCTTGGAACTGCCAGGAGACTTGTCCCCCAGCACCGCAGGGCCGCTAACAGACCTGTCTCCAGCAAACTTGTCCTGCACCGCAAGGGCGCCATCAGACGTCCTCCTGCATCCAAGGGGCGCGAATCAACGCAAACATGCCAAGTGCTGATAATAACAGATATGATAATGCTATTCGTAATAATACGTCAAATTAGTCAAGTCCCATAAAAAATTGATTACTGAAGTTCCAATCTCCTTGTATGTTACGAAACGCTTTGATATATTTAAACAAAGATCTAAACGTATTGAAAGAATTGATGCCACTGTGTAATTTAGTAAAATGTCCTAATAAATGAAACACTGTATTGTTGTACACTGAGTAGAGTAATGATATCACCAGCAACTGTTGCGACAAATATTTGAGAGGAAAATAGATTTAAAGCCGTTTATCCAAGGGCAGAAAATGATATGCAGATATTCATAGATTTAAGATTGCACGAAAGAAATTTTGTCATGTCATCTGACGAACTTAATTACCGACGTTTCCTACAAACTTTGCAAGATCCAAAGTATTATTCAGCAGCCCTTATGCTGCTGGACCAGGCAAGACGTGTGTAATACGGAAAAAACATTGAGAAAGAGCCCCACAGCATCGAGCCACAAGGTGAGGAAGAAGCAGTAATGAGAATCAACATGACGTACAATGTAGATTCACTTAACAATGACTCCGCAATATAGGCTAATGTGGAGTACGCATTGGCGGCCGCCAATGACGCGTGTACAGACTTTATTGTCGTTTCATTTCAATTTTTGTATGATAATACTATTATGTACGAGGTAACCCGGTAATAGATTTCGGCTACACTGTGGAAGTTCGTCACGAAGTTGCATGAATGCTTGTTTCAGCAGTGGTTTGAGGTGGTGTGCTTTGTATATCATTAATATATATATCTAAAAGTCCTAAATTTTCCTTGTGATGTCAGGCGAGCAAGGGTGAACATGGCGGGGATGGCGTCCCTGAGGTGCGTGCAGCAGCAGGTGTGACTCGGGAGCCATGCACTAGTCATCATCAAAGCTATTTTGAGAACATCGTTGACCCTGGAAACAGGAGCGTATACTCCCGTTAAAATGGTGCTGATTCCCTTCCGTCCCACTCGTTAAAGGTCACGGAGGCAATTTCTAGAATTAATTATTAGCGTCCTCGAGTCGTGATAAAGCCAATAGTGATTGTAGATGGCTAAGCCTGGTTGTGGTGCATGAATAATGGCGCGTGAGGAGGGGTTGGTGGCGGCGTCATGGCCCAGCGAGGCTGCCACCGGGGAGACACTCCGTTTTATTCCTAAAATAGACAAAGTTTTTAGCTCGTGATTTACTATAAATCATATTTTACCTAATGTTATTTACCTTAAGCAGATGTAAGTGCACCCACCAATCGTTGCTTTTACACTCATTTTGTGATATGAAAACGATGTAAAAGCTCATTTAACTTTACTCAACTTTGATGAATTGTAACAGTTGTATATGATAGTCATATACTGTCCTTCCTGTGATGGAACTATCTTGCCTCGCCAATGCCTTTTACCGCAGCAGGGTCAAGAAAGACCTTAGTTCCGTTTTGTTAACTACA
>JAUTYZ010732564.1:3333-13639 GCA_032273725.1 Panulirus interruptus | reverse complement strand
TGTAGCGACCCAATATCGCTCTACAGTGCCACCTTGACTTGGTGGCAGGTCACGGCGTGTGACATCACGTGACCTGTTAATTCCCAAAGAAATGAGCTTGGTGGCCGAACCTACGGTTGCACCTGCATTATCACTCCATGAGACCCGCACTCGACGTCCGGTGGTGGCAGGTCAAAAGCAGCCGCTCTTCCGGACCTAACCTCAGGCCAACAGCATGGAGAGAGGTCAGAGCTTGCGACGTCTCCATTTCCCTTTGTGGATCGCCTCTCCTCCTAGACCGCCTTCATGACCTAACCTTTCTGCGTATTATATACCCGGGGCATCACCGCAGGACTCGCTCTCGACAACAAGTGTGCCATTCCAGTTCCTGAAGTCTTGGCCATGTGACTTTAGGCTCAAGCCGCCCTTAGAGCGCTTCCTCCGTCAGTAGAAGTCCCAGCTTGACTCCTGACGTTTTATCTTCCTGGCAGGTTCCTTGCGGTGTCCCATCTCCGATGTTCACCTTTCGGCAGGACTCGCGCAGGACATCGCCTCCACCCGTCATGAGCAGCGGCTGTATCAACAAGGGACCTCCGGCAACGCCCGCGGCACTCTTGCAACCCAAGCACAATCCGGCAGCCGCCACACTCCAGGAGCCGCGATACATTCCACACTCATCTCCTACAGGAGCTCCACGTAGACTCGGATGCCGCGCACTTCCCAATGTGCTCCTTCTTCATCTTCATCACCAGCATCACGAGATACCTGCCAAGCCTGTTTCCTACATTTCAACCTATCTCACTTGACCTCTCCTTCTTCTGCGTCTCCAGTACCTCATTGTACCTGGGTTATCTCATCGTATGTACCTTAAACCAATAAAGCATTGATGTTAAATGTGTTTTTGTATCCCTATCAGTTACACCACTCCAACAACCAATATGTTTTTTCTTTGTAAGACAATAGTAGATTTAATACAGCTCTAAGATCTCAGTTAGACGCAGTGAGTGTTGATCGTTAATTGATTATTTTCTAAAAAGGAAAATAACATGTGTGCAGCATTATCATAATACGCCGTGTTTGCTTACAAAAAAAAAATATCGACTTCGATATATTTTATTCATTATTTTGACGGGTTTTAGATTGTTCTATGTGATGAGAATTATACTGTTGAGTAGTTAATATATTCAACAGTTTATGAAGCCAGGCTGTGTAGTAGGATATATTAATTATAAACTAGCAAGATGTGGAATGTGTTATATGTCACTTTTCCAGAGGACACAGTTATCTGCAGAGCGGCTAATGAAGATAAGAAACTAAGCTCTCCCTGTACTCACTGTTAGGGAGAGACTGAAAAATCTAAACTTATGAAAGAAACATTTTCCAAGCCTATCGTGTGAGGAGGATTTACCACAGAGGTTAAGGAAAACAAAGTCAGAAACAATCAAAAGAAATACTTAATGTCAGGCGTACTTGGTTTCTTGGTTCCCGAGATCTATTTAAAAGAACCATCGTTTTCGTATCACCACAAGCGATAAACGTAATCTCACCTTGTCACATGAGATAACCTTTTCTTAGTCCAAAGGAGGCTCAAGTGTTCGGATCAATCACTAGAATCCCTACTGATTAGATAAGTAATTCAACAATGACTTACCCATTCGTGACGTCAATGCTTCCCCAAGAACTCTCATTTCCAATCACATGTTATGTATTTTCTCATCCATTCATTTCCAGACAGTTTATCATTATAAATGGGTACTTCTATTCTTTCAGCGTCGTTGAGACTCTCCTGAAATTTATTTTGGTTTATCTTCTCAACCTTCCTCCTCATGTAGAGACTATCTTGTATTGGCTGGCATCATCCCTCCAGACGGCTCATCTAGCATGTGTTGCAGGAGCTGGTGAGAGCAGTACAAACTGGAGACCTAGAAGGTGTTGATAAGGCTCTTCATGCTGGTGCAGACCCACATGTATCCTTCCATGATGATACATACTGCCCGGGTGGCACTCTTTTGTGCCAAGCTTCTGCCAGGAATCACGCCCACCTGATACCTCGGTTGCTGGAGGCGGGGATTTCTGTAGATGATTGTGGATCCCAAGAGAGGACGCCACTGCATGTGGCTGCTGAGATGGGACACGAGACAGCACTGAGAATGCTGCTACAGCATCATGGCAACATTGAGGCCACCACCAGGGATGAATACAGTACGTTAGATTGTCTGGTTGCCTTAATGTTGGGTGATGGTCTCTTAAAGTTCAGGCTGTTATTTTAATCTATGGTAGTCTTGAAAAGTTTTCAGTAATCAATTTTCAGAGCATTATCATTTGTTATGATAATGCCGGTCATTGTTTAATGCTTTAGACTCAGGATGGAGGATAGCAACTTCATCATCCCTTGATATAAGATTAAGGTATGCATCCCCTGTTATCGTAATAGTGATACTTAAATAGTACAGAACTGTTATTGCGTGTAATACTTCAACTAAAGACAGTGCAGAGTCCTTATTGGCTATTCAGTTCCCATATTAAGTTTGAAATGGTTACCATTACTATGTTTCTTTACAATGCTGTTGAATGACAGACAAAAAAGCAGATAGACATGCAAACAGATGAGGAGACCATCTTAAATGCTCTTCTAATTCTATGAAATTAGTAATGATTCTACTTTCAAATTTCTCAAATAAAGCTAAACTTTTTTGTAGCTTAACTTAGAAGTATCATATACTCTGTGTGTTTTATGCTGTATGATGGTATAAATGAAATTATTAAAGAATGATTTTCTGAGATGTAACATACATAACACAGTATTATAGATCTGTATTTGATAAGTGAAAGATTTAAATGAAAATATTTAGAATCGTATTTATTGCCTTTCAGAACAGACACCTTTGCACAGAGCAGCTTGGACTGGTGCAATAAAGTGTGTAAGAGCGCTACTCCAGGCAGGTGCAAACAAGAATGCGAGGACCCACAATAACTACACTCCTCTACATAAGGCTGCCCGCAAGAACCAGATTGAAGTCATTCATGTTTTGATTCAAGCTGGTTGTGACCTTGATGCCCGAACAGTTGCAGGTTGGACAGCCCTCCATGTAACAGGTTTGGGAGGTTGCGTAGAGGCAGCACAAGTACTGCTGAACTATGAACTGGATCCAACTGTCAGGGACGATAAGGGACGCACACCAGCCATCCTTGCAGATGTATGGGGTCGAAGCCATGCTCACTGGTTCTTCAGCAAGTTACCAAAAGTTGTCCTAGACTCTCAACCGGTGTCTGCAAGGACATTTAAGGTACTGAATCAGTTAACGAGAACTGATTCAACATTCTTTTCACATAGATCTTAGTATGACATTGAAAAAGATAATGATTTCTTATATGTTTGGTAGTATATACCTTATGAACGTAGTTTTTACCCTCAGCATATACTTACCCCTAGTATTTTTTCTGGTAAAAATATACTCTTACATTTTTTCATATTTTTGGGAAAAAGAAAAGTTCTAAATATTTTTAAGGTTCATTATTATCAGAATACCAAGATGATATTATTTTCTACTTCTGTACAGTTTCATCTTTTCCAAAACTCAAAAATTACCCTTGATAAGCTCTTCTGAATGTAGTCATTTAGCAGTTTAGGTGATAAGAGAGACGGTAAATTTACTGAGTAGAAAAACCAGTGCAACAGTGATAGTACCTTGATTTGTGGATGTAGGAGTAATGCCTGGAATCATTTTATGCCTTATGTGTCTTATCTGTCCAGAGCCTGGCCTTGATGGGAGTCCTTGTACGTAACTAGTACCTCTGGAAAAAACAATTAAGAGTAGGAAAGGAAGATGCCTGGTCATGAAAAGTGTAGTTTTTGATTTGCCTTTTCCTTGGCAGGATGATAGCCGGGCCATTTATGATGATAATGAGGAAGTTGTGCTTCGCTGGGCAGGTGAGGGTAAGTGGGGTAAGCTTAAGGAGAGAATCCCGAACATCAGAGATGGCCACTACCAAGACAAACAAGGCTTCACTGCTCTGCACATAGCAGCACAATATGGCAAAAAGAAGACTGTGAAGGTCTTATTGGAGGAATGCTGCTATGTTTACCCTGGAGCCATCACTCATGATGGTCGCACCCCTATGGACCTGGCACAGTCAGCTGGTTATTGGGAGGTGGCTAATCTCATCCAGGATGCTCTGACATGTTCTCTGGTATGATGTGCTTTCTCATGCAACAGATACTTGTAAGATTATATTGATATTGATAGTCATGAGAGTTCATTGCATTTTATTTATGGAGAGGTTGACAGAGAGATACATTGAGAAGATTTTTCCACCAATAGTAGAAGTGCCTTTTTCTTTTAATTTCACATATCATCAAACATAAGATAGTTGTTCTTCAGGAAATGAAAGCACAGCCTTATAATCTTTCATTACTGTTGATTTCTTGTATCCTAGCCTCCATCCAAACAGGTAAGC
The DNA here is from genome assembly GCA_032273725.1 of Panulirus interruptus. Taxonomy (NCBI): domain Eukaryota; kingdom Metazoa; phylum Arthropoda; class Malacostraca; order Decapoda; family Palinuridae; genus Panulirus; species Panulirus interruptus. Next base: position 9,202 of record JAUTYZ010732564.1, on the reverse strand, counting down.
TAAGAAAATTTGCTAACACTACAAGTCCCATTAACCTGTTTACTGTGATACAAGGTTACCCAAATGTAACAGCCGGAAGAGAATGCTTATTGTGTGTGCGTTGTGTTGTATTAGTCTGTTGAAGATTACTGTGATACAAGGTTACCAGTATATATCAACTGTAAGGTACCCTTTATCGTGTGTGTGTTGTTTTACAGTCTGATGAAGATGATGAACAACTCTATGGCCAACTGCTGGAAGTCATCTGTTACAGTGATAACGTGAAAGATGCTTGCCATTTGCTGGTAAGAGGATCACCCCTTGAGGCCACTGGTCAGTTTCCAACACATGCTTTAGTTCTCGCAATTACTAGGAATCGACCCAGGATCTTGACACTTTTGGTGGCAGCAGGAGCACCACTCACCCCTGTCACATATGGACTCAACCTCCTTCAGTTGGCATGGCTCTCACCAGATGTGACGACATTTGTCAAGATGTTGGTAACTAGGGTGAGTAATTCTTCATACTGAATATTTTAAAAATGTGAATCAAAACATAAAGGGCAAATAAGTAGAGTGAACTTTTTATGACATGAAATCAGGGTATTAGGAAAACTGCTTAGAAAATACAGTATTTATCACCACATTTGTATTTTCATACTTGATTGCCATTTCCCGTATTAGCAAGGTAGCACCAAGAACAAATGAAGAAAGGCCACATTCACTCACATCTATTCTCTAGCTGTCATGTGTAATGCATCGAAACCACAGCTCCCAATCCACAACCAGGCCCCACAGACCTTTCCATGGTGTCCCTTAGCAGCTTCACATACCCTGGTTCAGTTCCATTGAGAGCATGTCGACCCCTGCATACCACATTGTTTCAATTCACTCCATCCTGTGCATGCCTTTCACTCTTCTGCATGATCAGGCCCCAGTTATGCAATTCCTTTTTCACTACATCCTTCCATCTCCAATTTGGTCACCCCCTTCTCCTTGTTCCCTCCATTTCTGACACACATCCTCTGCATTTTTTCACTTGAATCTGCCACCAGTGCTTTGACATCAGCAAACAACAACTGACTTATTTCCCAGGCCCCTTCATACCCTTCAGACTACATACTCAACCCTCTCTTGAAGACTCTTGCATTTACCCCCCTCACTGCCCCATCCATAAACAAATTAAACAGCTATGGTGACATCACACACCTCTGCCACAGACCAACCTTCACTTGGAACCATTCACTCTCCTCTCTTCCTACTCGAATGCCTGCCTTACACCTTTGATAAAAACTTCTCACTTCTTCTAGCAGCTTTCCTCCTATACCATATATTCTTAACATTTTTAAAAGGCATCACTATCAACCCTATCATATGCATTCTCCAGATCCATAAAAGCCACATACAAATCCTTCTCTTTCTCCAAGTATTTCTCACACACATTCTTTAAAGGAAACACCTGATCCACACATCCTTTACCACTTCTAAAATCACACTGTTCCTCCCCAATCTGATGCTCTGTACGTGCCTTTATCCTCTCAATCCCAACTCTCCTATACAACTTGACATGTAAACTCCACAAACTTATACATCTGTAGTTTAAATGCTTAACTTTATCCCCCTTGCCATTATAAAATGGCACTATACATGCATTCTGCCTGTCCTCAGGAACCTCACCGTGATCCATACATACTTTCAAAATCCTAACTAACCATTCAACAACATAGTCCCCCCTTTTGCAAGAAATTCAACTGCAATACCAAGATCATCTCTATGAGTATCACTTCATCACTACCTGTTACCACTTCCCCATATGCACCCTTCACTGATGTTCCCATTTGTTCTCTTGTTTTTCACCCAGTGTAAACTTCCTTCAAAAACATCTTATTCTTGAAGTTTACTGATATTTGCTCACACCAACTCTCATTTGCACTCTTTTTCAACTCCTGCACCTTCCTCTTGACCTCTGCACCTTCCTCTTGACTCTTGCAACTTCCTCTTGACCTCTTGGCTACATTCTCTTAAACCTCTGCCAATCATTTGCACTCCTTCCCTGTAAGTACCAACCATATACCTCTCTTTTCTCTTTCACTAGCAACTTCTCTTCTTCATCCCATCACTCACTACCCTTTCTGTTTTGCCCACCTCCCACCTTACACATGCCACATGCACATGCCAGCACTGCTTCACTAAATACATCCCATTCCTCACCCACTCCCCTATCTTTGTTTACTCTCACTTTTTGCTCTTCTACACCCAGTCTCTCCTAGTATGTCTTCACACAAGTCTCTTTTTCAAGCTGAGTTACTCTCACCATTCTCTTCTCACCCATAATGTTTCCTCTTTTCCAAAAACTTCACAAATCTTCACCCTAGCCTCCACAAAGTAATGATCAGACATCCCACCAGCTGCCTCTATCAGCACATTCATGACCAAAAGTCTCTCATTTGCACACTTATCAATTAGTATGTACTCCAATAATGCCTACTGACCATGTTTCCTACTCACATGGGTATACTTGTGTATGTCCCTCCTTTTAAACCAGGTATTTCCAATCACAAGTCAACATATTAATATCAATAATGATAATTCTCGTCTTGATAATAACTGTATCATTGTTTAATATCCTTTTTTCCACATTATCTTTGAATTTTTCTTAATGTTTTTTGTTCTTGGAACAAATCTTGAATTTCTTTTTGCAGGACATTTGTAATTACACCAATCTTACCGTTGCTTCTGCACATTTTTTTCCAGTGTAAACATTTGGAACCTTTCTCTTAAATGAGTAGAGTGTACATGATACTCATTGGATTTGGATGCCTAATACCATATTCATTAATCCTAAGCTGTGCTTCTTCTCATACTGGTATGATGTCCATTTTTCCATTATAGTATGAAATTGGCATAACAGATATGGTATCATTACTCCCACCAGTCTGTTGAACATATACTGGAGGAGGAGGCAAGACGGGCGAATAGTGGCAACACTAATGAATTGTATCAAGGGATCAGTAGCATATTGAGGACACTGCAGGGACCTCACCCATGGCTTGCATGCTGGCCCAGCCTTCCTGCTTCATGTTCACAGACACTATCGCCTCGGTAAGTTTTTTCACCTAATCAGTTAGCAAGTGGTATTTAAAGCACAATCATTCTTTCTTATTACTTCTCCTTATTATTATGAAACTGTAATAAACATTCCAAGTTACTGTTACTAGTAATAGGAATATAATTTCATCAGTTTTATTTTTGAATCATGACTCCAGTATTGATGTCATAATTGTTTCCTAAGGGTGATGGTGGAGGCAGCAAGAGCAAATTGCTCCATGACTGCAGTATTCCTTGAGCAAGCTGGAGTGATGCCTTTCAGCATAGATGTGTGTTCTGGGCTCACACCTCTTACTGCTTCTCTGAGGGCCAATCACTGGGAGTTAGCAAGACACTTCGCTAAGACATCTGGCAGTCTGTACATTCCAGACATCACTGGTACACTTCCTAGGGATCTCTTTCCTAAGGATAAAAGGGAAACAATAGAGAAGGTTTGTATTACAGTGTTATAATGAAGAATCTAGAAAGCATTTCCTGACTATCAATTTTACTAATACAGTATTTAATCAGTACATAACCTTTTTCTTACAGTATACCATAAAGAGTTAGAGTGAGGGGAATGATTATTCCTCATCTAATTAATAAGAGTTAATTTCTATGGTGGTAAAGATACTAGATAAAGTTGCACTGAAATTCATACATATGAATTCAGATATATTGAATTAGTGTGTTACCATACAGGCTTTGTAAGGCTGACTTTCATGAATGATTTCAGCATAAGCATGAGAGTTATGTCTTTTGATTGAATCTTTCCTATTTATCCTTGAATGTAATCTTATGTTTATCAGTTTTATTTTCTTTATGATCCTGTCAGTGATAACAAGATCTTCCCATCAGATAGATATAATCATTCTTTATACTTGCAGGAAATTTACGATCTGGAGTCAAGAATCTTAAACCATCAGAGGGAAAAAGCAAAGGCCGAAGAGGATAAGAATGCCATTTCCTCTGTTTTACGCCTGCAGAGTAAGCTCTTCAAAGCTTACCGCAGGTCTCACGTCTCACACCAACAACAATCAGTCAATGTAACAAAATTTGACATGCTCCGGATACTTTTGATAGTATCACAGTTAGGCTTAGTGCAGCTAGCCTTCTTTCTTGTGAAGATAGGTGGGGTGAATATGAATACTGTGGTGGATTCTCTAACAGGCACTACCTCACTGCACCAAGCTGCTGCCTTTGGTCGCACATCTCTCATTGCTTTTTTGCTCAGAATTACCAACTGTGACTGCAATTGTTTAGATAATTCTGGTTGTTATCCAAGTCATCTAGCTGCTATATTTGGCCATGACCAAGCTTTTGAATATTTGTCTTTACACTGTGCCAAAAATCTCTGCACGGTGGGTAACACTCCAACTATGGTGAGAAATTATTTCTTAAGATATTTACAGCAGTATCAAAAACTTAGGGACCACATACCTATAAATGAAAAACCTTGGCTTGCCAACAACCGCATTGAAGCTATCAAATACCACTTCCAGTCTCTAAATCTGACCGATATTCTGATGCAAAACAGAGTTGTCAATTTCAAGAAGGGTGAAGCAGCAGAAGTGCGTAATGCTGTAATGAAAGAATTGAATGTTATTATGAGAAAGGTATCTCGCATTAACCCAACATTCCAGGGAAAACTAGAGCTTCTTGGTAGTGCTGCAGATGAGACTCGTCTATATGCTCCAGATGAATATGATATAAATTATGTCATCAAAGACCTTCCAGACATAAAAGTGAAAGTGGTCAATTTAACCAAGCAAGAAGTTCTGCTGAGGGGTCATAACCTGAGTGTTGAAGTTCACACTGATAATGAGAATATTAAAAAGCTCCTCCAGAACTCAAACTGGAAGAGAACATTTTTCCATGCAGTAAAAGAAGCTCTCAAGGATCATCATTTCCAAGATCATCGCATGAGTTTTGTACCACCTGGTCTGACTCGGACACAGGTTGGCGTGGGTTTGGCTTTTGCATGGCAAGGGCAGGAATTCCCACTTCTTCATGTGGGCATTGATCTGGTTCCTGTGATGAAGGTACCTGTAGGGTATTTTGGGAGTAAAGTGACCGAACCATTCCTTACCCCAAGTGAGGTGAATGAAGTATACCTTACAAACATTGAGAATGGGCATTGGAGGCTTTCCTTTGCAGGAGTAGAGGCATCAATATTAAACCAACTGGAGCCTGAGGAGCGCCGCACATTTCTGGCTTGTAAGAGGCTTCTTTCTTGTATGAAGGCTGAGCCATGGATGCCTAGGCATGTCAAGAAAAGGTTTACTTGGTGGGACTCTAGGTATTGGAAAATTCCTGCTCCTTGTCCATTTGCTCTTAAGAACAGTTTTTTAAGGGAACTAGAACATAAGAGAAAATATGGATTAACGTGGGCTAAGGAAGATATCGTCAAAAGAATGACAGACATCTTTCGCAGGATGTGTGAACTTTGTACAGATCCTTCAACAAAAACTGAAAATCTTGTACCACACAAAATTTTGGCTTATTTTGGAGGAGACTTTGAGAGACCAAAATGGGGTGTAGGAGCTCCTGAAATTGTAGGATTTTTACAAAAGAATTCAGTGACCAAATGCTTTAGCTAGTGTCTGATGTGTCTCAAGGGGAAAGCTAAAAATTCTCCTTAAGCTTTCATCAAATAAATCTTTATTAAAAAGAAGATGCACCAAGTATGTGATCCTAAACTTCAGTGGAATTAGTAGTTCATTATTTATAAATGAACATCAAAGGTGCTGGTGGTGTTATCAGTCTCCGTCTACAAGGGGTTACATGGCAAATGAGAAATCATC
>JAUTYZ010732343.1:0-13645 GCA_032273725.1 Panulirus interruptus | reverse complement strand
GGAAGCCATATTGGTGATCAGAGAGAAGGCTGTGAGATTCAAGATGTCTAAGGATATGGGAGTTGAGGAGGGATTCAAAGACTTTGGAAGTGCTAGATGTCAAAGCAATAGGACGATAGTTCGAGGGGTTAGAACAGTCACCCTTCTTAGGGATGGGATGTACCAATGCATGCTTCCAAGAAGATGGAAAAGTTCTGGTTTTTAAGCAGAAATGGAAGAGATGAGCAAGCACAAGTTGCAAGTTCTGAGGCACACTCTTTCAGTACATGGGGATGGATGCCATCAGGACCATAAGCCTTGCTTGTGTCCAGAGAGAGAATTCCTTTTCTGACATTGCGAAAAGAGATTACTGGGAGTGACATAGGATTAGTAAGAGAAGCATCGGGGGTGAAGGAATGTTAGAGTCATCCAAGGGAGTTAGTGGTGAAACAGGAACCAAAGAGAGTTGTTTTATCTACGGGAGAAACAGCTATAGTACCATCAGAATGGAAAACTGAAGGAAAGGTAGAGCGACAGAAGTTGTTAGCAATGCCCTTAGCCAAAGACCAGAAAGACCTCTCAGTGGATGACGAGGGGAGGTTATTGCATTTATTTTATTTTATTTTTTTATGTTAGCTGAGACGGCTCGGGCCTTAAATTTGTGGCAGTGGAGTTCACCAGTTATGGAGGTTCTTTTGTCGTGGCCGCCTTCTCGAGGGAGTTCCCGAAGGGAACAGGCATCAGAGATATAGATAGATAGAGAGTGATGGATGAGTGGAATAAAGCATTATGAAGACAGTAAATGCAGACGGCATACAGAAGTTTAAAAAGTTGTGTGATAGTAGGGAATGTTCAAGAGATGTAGAACTCCCTCCCCATACAGTACAAATTAGGTAATTACTCACACAAAAGTGAATAGGAGACACATGTTAGTAATGCCTTACAAACCAATGAGGCCAATTTTAGGTAGATTTAAACAGGCATTAGCAATGGTCAGATACATAGTTGATGATAATTCAGCTCAGTTAGATTCAAAATTATGAAGATTAAACACTGAAATAAGGCCAAGTTATTAACATCATGTGGCAGGGAAAAAATTCCAGGACTCCTTCTGTGAAATATATAGGTATTAACATAGTACCTAAGTTTGTGTCAAGGAAACACTTCAGGAGGTATGTGAAATAAGTAAACTATACAGTGGTGAATATAGAAACTGCTCTCAAATAAAATGAGTTATTCAAAAATAAAGTATACAAAATAGACCTAAAATTAAAGTACTTGACACTCAAATTTAAAGAGTCAAAACTGTCAGTGATGGTTCAAAGGAGGGTTATAGATATTGTATTTGAAATAAAGGAGCCAAGCTACAGGGAAAGGTTAGCAGTCAAAGACAAGGAGAAACAGGATTACAACTTTTGAATTGTTCATTGGATTGGAAATGTATACCGGAAGCAATTATTTGAGATGGGGAGGACCTGACTGACTTGGGGGCATGTCAGAACAGTTAGCAAGAGTAGTGGATGAGTAGAACGAGCTAAGTGAAGGAAAAGTCAGTACCGAGAAAAACATTTAAGAGATGTTATGAGACAACAGAGTGGTTAAGAATTGGAGCCCTATGAGAATAAAGCTTCCTCCCCATGTCCACAAATAGATAGGTACAAGTTGGTAAGCACACACAAATGCCTTTACACACATGCATGCATACATACACTCAATGCACTCAGGTTGCCAAGCATAGACAAACCAGTGGAGTTACATATTCCTTACAAAATTTTGAAAGGTTATTTGTACATTGCTTATTGTGAAAACTAGAGCAACGATTGATAAATAACGGCAGAAATGATTGTGATGTTGACATACTAGACTTAAAGAACAGTGGAATATCAGCAGTAAACTTGTAGTATCAAATCAAAACCATCACCTCAGATGGGAAAGTTGAACACTAGCATGAAAAGGCCTGAGGTAGGCTGTGCTAGAAGAAATATTACATTGAAAATACAAGTTGTTGCAGTTCTTACTGAATTTGCAGTTGACATCAAGACAGCAGAAATATGACTAAAAAGATTATTTAAGGGTTTTCCAGGGGAAGGAACCCAGAACGGAGATGACCAACTGGAAGTTTCAAGTAAATACGGATATTGGAATTTCTATAAAAGTAGGGAGACTCTTAAAAAAGAATTTTGAGGCAGTTACTTAAAATAGATGTGCTAGGTGACAAGTAAGTAGAATAGGGAACTATGCCAACCTTTAAGTTTCTCATAGGAAGAGTCTTGTAATTTCTTCCCTGCAAGATTATATTAGTAATGTATCCTCATTAGATTGACCTATCTTTTTCATCTTGCATTTCATATATCTGAGTATGATGATAAATCTGTGATGCTTGAAAGGAGATAAGAGGAGTAGAGGAAACTGAAAGATGGTAACATTAAGCAAAAAATAAAAAGAAATGTAAAGTGAGCTATTAAGTGGTTCCAGTTGAAGTGACTCAACAATGGGTTAGCATAGAGAAGAGGCTGTGGATAAAGGGCATGGAGTTTTCTTTTATACCTAATTGCTTTAACCAGTTTAGCAAGGTAGCATCAACAAAAATGAACAAAGGCTTTACTTCTACACATCCAACCTCTAGCTACCATGTGTAATGCACTGAAACCAGAGCCTACTGTCTACAGCCAAACCCCAGAAACTGCTGTGTGGTTTACCTCCATTGCTTCATTTGCCCTGGTTCAACCTGGTGACAGCACATTGGCCCCCCATCCAACCCATATACCACTTTGATCTTATTAATTTTATCCAGTGCAAGCCTGTTGCCCTCCTGAATCTTAGGCCCCAACGACCCAAAGCCTTCTTCACTCCATCTTTCCATTTTTTCGGTCTCCCTCTCCCATGCTCTTTCCACCTCTCATTAGTATATCCTTGTAGTCAGTCAGTCTTCACTCATCCTCTCCTTATGTTCAAATCATATCAGTATATTTTTGATGGCCTTCTTGATCAGGCCATGCTTACTACCACACCTCTCTTTGACACTGTCTTTACTTACATGATCAGTTCACCTTACACCACATATCATCCTCAGTCATTTCATTTCCAACACATCCACACACATCCTTTCTTTTGCATTCAAGGCCCAAGACACATATCTACAATGCTCTCAAGACTACTGTACTTGTAAACATACCCATCTTACAAACAGATATCTCTTCCACATGCTCCTTGGTGCACCCAAGAACTTTGCTTTTTATTCCATCCTATGACTCCCTTCAGCCCTATGGTTCCATCTGCTGCCACTTCCATTCCTAGGTACCTAAAGCACTTTGCTTCTTCCAGGTCCTCCCCATTCAAACTTACACTCAAACCATCCAGTCTCACTTCCCCTCTGAACCTCATTATTTTACATTTGTTCACATGAACTCTCAGCTTCCTCATTTCACATACACTTCCTAACTCTGACCTCAGCTTCTGATGTTTCTCTCTTGAGGCTACAGCCAGAGCTGTCTCGTCTAAAACTGTGCCATCTGAAGATATGTCCACTGCAAACAGTTTCCACAGTTTCATAAAGTATACATGGTTGTAAGGAATGAAAGAAAGAACACAGAAGAAGGATATTTGGTCTTCCTGGTTAGAAATAATGTTTGGTTTAATGAGTTTCTTAGCTGTACTGATTATTTGAGATTGATCAAAATTTGTGAATTTACTAATTCTGATCTTAAGTTCAAAGTTGGATCCAAAGTGTGCATCTGTCTAAATTTTAATACATACATCCTAAACAGTAGTTTGTGTCCCACATTCTGCATATTCTATTTTGTTAGGATTCCATGGTAGGGACATGCCTGTCACATAAGTTTTAGTTTTACTTTTATGAAAGTGCTAGTTATTGGAAACCTTATTTTGGTGGTTCATATTATAACAGATTATTCATTGTGGTTATGATTTGTACATAATTGCTTCTTTGTCTTCCTCCCAACAGGTCTGAAGTATACTCTGTTCGATAAACTGCTTCTAGCAAACTCGTTCCTGCTGGGTATTGGTGGGGGCATAGTGGTATTGCTGATGTGGTGTTATACTGGTTCTCTTTTCATCACTGTAGTGACCATCACCACTGTTGTTTGTGCCCTTGTCATTGCCTACTTTATGTATATCTTCATATATGAGATCGCCTTCTTCCCATATATGAATGTTCTGACAGCTGTTATTGCAATAGGTAAGTACAGTGTACTTCAGAGTTGTATATTATTAAGCAAGACTACTTCTTTGAGTCAGACATGAAACAGAGGATACCAGAGGATTTCATCCCCAATCCATGCTGCATTGTATAATGTATGAAAAAAATGGTACACCTATTGGTATAGTGCCTCCACCACTTCTCCTGTCAGAAATAGTCATATTGCCATGTGGCCAAGACTGGGCAACATATGGTATTTTGGATAGTATATAATTTCCATTCACCTTGTTTGCAGTGGTTTTTCTCTTACTTCTGCTTTTCCTTCTTTATTTTCCTATAATCATTCCATGCTTGTTTATACCATTCAGTTCTGCCTGGCTGCTGTGCCATCTATATCTTCTCCATATTACAATTCTGCTTTTCTTAGCAGTTTGAAATCTATTAAACCATGTCTGTTTCCCCTTTGACCCCTTCAGTCAGTCTCCTTCCATCAACACCCATGTACTGACTCAATCTTTACAGACGACACAGAATATTTTAAAACACAGGTCCATACTCTAACAGTGGAATTCTTCTTCCCAGTTTATTACCCGAAAGTCATTCATCCCCCTTTGAATTTTTGTGTGGTCTTTGACTTGTTTGTAAAGAAATTTCTGTACACATTTTAAAATTCTATGTATCCATTTTCCACTTGATTTCTCTATTTTTAGAATCCACCTTTGTTCGAATTTTTCTGTCTCTCACACCTTCTTGATTGTGTATCCATTATTATTACTGAACATTTTTGCCCCTGTATCAGATTATTTTTTGGAAGTGTATTTTTCATTATGCCATTAAATCTTTTGCATCTTGTCTTATTCAAAAAGGGTTTAAAGACCCTGTCTGACCCTAGACAGACTGCTCTTGTTATATACTTGCTGTCCACCCATTCATGGTGCACTTTAGTTGAAAATCGCAGTTTGTTTATGTGGCACTTGCCAGCTACCATTGTGCTGTCATAAATGATAGGTGGGCCACAATACCTCTTAGGTAGAGTATATATCCTTATGTTATGCTGTCATGTGTATCTTAGATAAGGATGAGACCCTATTATACTTTCAGCTTTCTCTGTGTTGATTCAGAAATGAGTCTTAGGATTCTCGAGACCTGTTTTCATGTAATTTTAGCCTATAATTCGAGTGTAAATTATACATATAGTATTAAAGGTATTTTTTAATGACAGACATGTTAAGCTAGTGCCATTATTGGTATTTTGATATTTCCTTGTGAGAAGCTTCAAAAATCAAATCTTATTGATTTTTATAGTATCTTTCATTTGAAGCCTTTATTTTCATTATTTCATTGAGATGATTAACAGTATAATGAGAAATTTAGTTATCCTATGTCATGAAGGAAGGATGTTATACCATATGTTTTGTGTGGTTACAGTCTTAACTATGCAAGGAAGTAAGAAACTTCCAGTAGACAATGAATGAGTTTAAACTTTTGCACATCTTAAATCTAGGCAACATATGACTCTGGAACTGAATGTAGATCCCTCTCACCAGATCACTAATATTCATTCTTGATACCCCAACTTCCTCAGGAATTAGCTAAGTCATATCAAGCATATGAAGACAGATGTATGAGCACTGTCAACAAGTATTTTTTGGCAATTAGTTGTAATAAGATCATCCTCTGGAAAAGTTGCCCTCCTAGTGGCTTCATAATTTCACCATTTTGCACAGTAAACATACTATTGCTTTAACATTTAACTTAACTGAGACACTCCACATTACACAAGCACTAAGTTTGCTGTTAAAGACTTGAAGTTGTATTTAGATCCTGAAGATTCTTCTTTTCTGTGCAATAACTTTTTTATACAAAGGATTGATTTGTCCTTATTTGAAGTACTGCTGTCTTATCTGGGACAGTTCTGACTTTGCAAATTCACTTGACAAAGTTAGATCTAAGACAGTGCAACTTAGCAACTCTTACAATCTGCCCTCAAAGTTTAACCCACTCTCCCAATATTGTGCTGCTGGTTTTCTCTCTTACATTTGAATAAATTACCTCATTTTCTGTTCCAGAGAGCTTGTGCCTCTACCATTAGCTAGACCGTACAATTCTGTACTTGGCAAGACAGTGCGTCACATAATTACTGCGACCATTGGCAAGTAAAGGGTGGGCTGTTGTAATTTTTGTTTCTTTTCATACACTGCTACAATATGGAACCCTTTACCCTTTTTTTCTGATAAATGCAGCCTGACCCTTTTTGAAATGTAAGTTTTCCACCTACTGAAACACTCAATTGCTTCTGTTTCTTCCTCTTTTTACCCTTTTTATGTTTCATTCTAGTTTTGGCCTTGATAAGGACTTTTAATAAAATTAAAGACAAGAATGTCCAGGTTTGGAAGTGGAAGAGCCTGCTCAGATTTATAGGAGTACTATCTAACATAGAAAAATAGGGGAGGGTGAAAACTGAGTTGATGGATTTCCCAAGATTCAGGTATGGAGCAAAGAAAAGTGGATAGATTTAGAAATGCAGCTGGTAGAGTGTTTAGAATAGGGAAGAGAATGGCTGGAAGATTTAAGGTTGGTGTTTAAGAATGGCATGGACATATGGAAGGGATGGGTATTGAAAGGATGGTGAAGAAACTGACTGGAGGGAAGAAGGGAGTGATGAAAACCAATGGAGAAATAGGTGGACAAAGTGAGGGAATATGTGGGTGAGAGGAATGGTAGCATGCAGAAATATAAAAGTTTGACAAGGATCATGGATGCATAAAGAAGATTCTGCATTAGTGATCTTGTTGGAAAGTGGGAGGCAGCATATTGGATAAAGATAGACAGATGTATGGAGAAGTATAAACCGTAATAGTTAAGTACAAAGCTGAAAAAATAAAGTAAGGTGTATTTAAGGAAAGTAGTATGGGTGGAAATGTTCAAGGCAACAGGTATATTTAGGATAACTTGAGAGAATCTTAAAATCCAGATTGATGTGTACCTACGATGGGATTTTACCAAAATGGTAGAGCTAGTGCGTTTCACTTATTGCATATCTTAATTGATAAATAAGATTATTCCTTTCTGGTGTCACATGCATCATGCGATTATTTTTGGTATGTTTCATGGTACTCTTGCAGACATAATACTCTGTATCTTCCTTGTTGAGATACTTTCAAGTTAAATACATTTTCTTTTTTATACCTTCAGTTTGTTGCCACACATTGATTATCATTTATCTTTATCTTCTTTCTAGGCATTATAGTTACTGTTGCGTTAGCTTTTCATGGTAGTTCATAATTCCCATCTTCTCCGTTTTGCTTGTGAATTGTTTCTGAATTCTCTCTAATTTGTTTATTTCTGTTTGTTTTGTTTGTGACAATATGACCCAGCATTATTCAATTTTTCTCCTTACAAAGGAATTCATCTTTTTCATCTGTGATTGTCTGTCTCATGTTGTGAGTTTGTCTGTCTCTTGTTGTGAATTTTCAAAATCATACCACTCATGAGTAGGCTTGATAGTGCTATCTTTATAGTGCTATATGTTCTTTGAATTCTAGTTTCTCATTTATGGTGACACCCTAATCTTACAATTGTCTCACTTACTATTGCTTTATCTGTTGAAGTACTCTTACTCATTCCATAATTTATTTCCTCAAAATCGTATTTGCTAAATTCCACCAGGTTCATATCTTTTGATTTGTATATTGTGTCTAATTCCTTTTCCATTTTCATTTGATCAGTTTCTGATAAAATCATAATGTTTACTCTTTTGTCATTGCAAAGCGCCTTACTATCCGTTTTTTACTTCTCTCTTGATGTCTGATATCATTATTACAAAGAGAACTGAGACTAACACTGTTCCTCCTGGTACTCTGGATAGGACATCTTTATCAGACATGGTTCCATTTGTTACTACTTTGAACTTTATGTTAGTTAAAAACTCTTTAGTCCATCTTTCTCTCTGTCCCTTAATGTTATGTTTGAGTACTTTCTCTAGTAAAATTCTAGGGTTTACTTTGTCAGATGCTTTTGCAAAAATCAAGAAAACTTTATCCATTCTCTTTCCTTTTATCAAACTTTCACATTTGTCATTATAATGAGTTTGCATACTTTCCTGGTATTGTTATCCATGTTGGCCGTTGTTTATTTAGTTGTTGTTGATCAGATGTTCCAATATGTGTTCTTTTATTACACTTTCAAAGATTTTTAATTCATATGAAGTCATGCTAACTGGTTTCTATTGCTTAGGTATTAGCGTGGATCCTCCTTTTTGTATTGGTGTAATATATTCCATTTTTTGAATTTCCATAATTTTGCCTTTGTCCAGAATTTGCCTCATCTAAGAACAGCATAAACTGACCAATGGTCTTCAGGGCATGTGCTTTTTTTTTTTCCCTAAAGTGGGTTTAAGATTAAAAGGGAAGGATTGTAAGAGAATGAAGTTGCATGAAGTTGAGATGGTATAGTTTGGATAAAGTTATGTTACTGTTGAATTGATATAGTCTCACAGAAATAAGAGATCTCTAAAGAGGATGATAAGATACCACATCACTTAAACAATTTACTTAGAACAACAGAGTGAAGGATTTACTGTATTAAGATTACTGAATGCTATAGTCAGTATTAGTGCCTATATTTAACAAATCTAAATTGAGTTCCACTTACCAGCTAACTCCATTTCTACTTTTAGGTTTTTTGCAAACATTTCTCATTACAGCTATGACTGCATAACTCTACACTTCAGTTCACAGACTTATCATGCAAATGCACTCCTTTATCATTCTTATATCTGTCATTGAATATCAAATAAGTCAAATTAAGTCGTATGGTTTGTCATATTATTTTTGTATTTTTTTTCATTTGGCACTTTCTAGGAATAGGAGCAGATGATACATTTGTTTATTGTCGAGTATGGACATTAGCTAAACAAGATAAAAATGCTGGAACTATGGTGAAGCTAGTTGCAGATGCCCTCCATCATGCTGCGGCCTCAATTATAGTCACTTCATTGACCACTGCTGCAGCCTTCTTTGCATCTTGTGTATCTCACATCACAGCCATACGCTGTTTCAGGTAAGCAACTAAAAATGCATATTAGAATAAACTAAAACCTATTAAAAAAGATTAGCAGTGAATGCCTGCCTCTGAACATGTACTAAGAAATTTCCCAAATTTAGAGCATGGTACAGTACTGCATGCAAAATCTTCATGAAACATTTTTCAGTCTAAATCTTTCTCTCTCAAAAAAAAAAGAGGAAAAATACTGGTACCAGAGATATCCAAAGAATACCCAGTCTCTTCATAATAGTAAAGTTAGTCGCAAATGCCTTTTATCTTGCTTTGACCTTGGTCATAGACACCTCATTGACATTGCATTTTGTGCATCACATATCAGGTGCTCGGAGCCAGAGTGACGAATCATCCGACCACCTGATGTCGAGATTTAAGTTCCAGAATGTATACTTCACACTACTGTAACCAGCTAGTTGGATTCTCACCCTTACATTATGATAAATATTCATTCCCTAACCGTCAGGCTGGTTAGAGAAGTGTGTGATGGACATTTTGGAACTTCAGTCTCAACAACAGGTGATAGGTTGACTCATCACTCTGGCTCAGAGTTTCTCATATCACAGCTGTACATTAGTTTAGGCAAGCTTTCAAGAAAAATATAGCAAAGTAAACCAAAACCGGTAAAGGATGTTTGTTTATATGCAGTAATGTCTTTCCCAGAATTAAGGTACTACATGCAGAATCTTTCTGAAACACTCCTTTCACTTCTACACATTCACATCTCAGCAAGTGCTGAATCCAGAAATGTTATTATTTTCTATATATCTTTATACTTGTTTTTGAATCTCTGTAATACTGGTAAACATCCAGGAAACTTTGATATCTTAATAACTCTTATTTCATAGTTGAAAATTTTTTATGGTATTTTTTGTTATCAGAAAAGTTATACTTTTTCAGCTTACATAGGTGCCAATATTTTCTTAGCATATAAAATTAACTTCTAGAACATGATGTGAAGTAATTGACTGATTGATGTGCAGTCATTTTTAGTAGTACTGTGATGGTAAAGTGTCACGTGCTTATTATGCCTGAAGTTCCATCACTGAAGACTACACTGACATTTCCCAATGAAAAAGGATTCAAAGAAAACTACAGAGGTGGGGCTGTTACTGTATTTAATCCCCTTCCTCACAAGCCATATCACCTACTTGCATTGGTAGAAGTATGGAAATGAGCTGACTTTCTTCATTCCTCCATTGCCCACTTCTGATACCCACAGAGTAGCTTTAGTGTTTCCTGTAAGATTTTAAATATTGTACATGGGTAGGTTGTACATGCCACTTACTCTGTAGTAGAAGTGGTAGGTAGGAGCATAGGTGGAAGTAGTCAGCAGTAACAATAGGTAGGAGCCTCTGCAAACACTGCGCTAGAGTTGCCCTCTGCCAGTGGCCTGTTAAGGATGAGGCACTAAAGGCTAAGAAGCGGCACTGGAGGTCACTACTTATGGAGACTATTGTCGTGGCCACCCCCTTAAGTGAGTTCCAGGTGGGAAAAGGCATCAGAGATATAGATAGATAGATAGAAGATATACAATATCTACATGACAAACATGTATTTAGGGAACAGTAATAAATGAATGAAATTGCAACATTTTTGTGGAAAGAAAACCAGCAATAGTTAAAATAAATGTGTCGACATTACATGTCTCAAGCCTCATTCAAAAAGTAAAAGTAGTAAGTTAGAAGTAAGAAAAAGGAAAAACATAAATGTCAAGATTTGTTGAGGGTGAAGTGACTGAAGGTTTTTTAAAAGAATATTAGGGATGCATTTGTTGAGGTTGAAGTGAAAGTGTGCTTGTCAAGGGTGAAGTGAATTTATGTTTATCATGGGTTTAATTAAATTGCTTTTGCTGGGGATAAAGTAATGAAACATTTATCAAGGATGAAGTAAAATTAGGTTTATCAGTGATGAAATGAACAGAGCATTTTGTGGTGTCTGCTCCAGTAGTGGACATGCTAGTCAGTGGTAGAGAGGAGGGATATATACTGCATATGCCTGAATGTGTTGGCATTTCTGTCTTTCTTTTGTTCTAAGGCATTTTTTCATGCAACTTTATATTACAATTTTTATATAATTTGAAACATCAAAATATTCACTTGTTTTCAGCTGTGTGTGAAAGTATAAAAAACCCTGTGACTCAAGATGATCTTCTGAAATTCATCAACACCAAAGGTTTCAGAAAGCCTGATAAGGATTTGATGCCTCCACCTCCTGCAAAGCGACAGAAAGTATAAGTAGATGTATAATATTATGATTATTGAAAAGTTCCCTATTTTGAGCAGAAATGATAATGTTGACTGCAGTATATGAAACTGGTTAAAAGGCAACAGTCGATATTTTTTTCTTTTTTAATATTTATAACAACCTTTTTTACCATCAAGACTCTTTTCAGTACAGAAAATTATAAGAGATATGAATATTCTAAAAGTAGAATATCATTATTAACGAGGTAGTATGGTTTTGTCTTCTTTTTATGTTGCAAGACAGACATTTAGCAATCTCATATGGAAGACCCCAACATTTTATTTCATCATGGTTTGACCAAAAGGAATATCGGACTCATCACAGCGATTTTATCACCTGACATCTTGATTTGGTTGATTTGATAAAAACTTAGGTTTGATGTAGGTTTAAGATGTGTATTTTTTTTATTTAAAGACTTTAGGAACTCAGGGGGAAATTTTATTTATATAAGTGAAGTAATATTATGAAAACTTTTGATAGATGAACATCAAAGAAATAAAAAAATAAACAGTCTTTGTGTGTCATTCTTTTCCCAGCAGTCATGTGCTGCTTCTGTTTGCAGTCTGCTACACTCGTGTTACACTGTACATCAGAATTAAACCAGATGATATAAGAGAAGCTGGTTTCCTCACTAACAGACTCTTCAAAGCCATGACAAGATAGTGTTCAAATATCTTTTTGGACCTTTTACAGTATACCCAATAAGTGACAGATTGCCATAATTTAACTATTTACTGATTTTAGATAAAAAGCAAATTTGATACACAGGCTTGCAGTCTTTATGCCTGGCTGGTCAATAGAGTAGTAAATGTCAAAAAGCAGAACAAAATGATGTATAGTGGAGGTGATATAGCCAGCACTGCCGCATCTAGCATTTGAAAAGTATAAGGTAGCAAGGAAAAAGTATAACAAGAAAAGGATAAGTGCAATGTAATTTATAAAAATTAGATCAATGGTGTTATTATTCATTGTTGGTCTGTGTGTAACCTGAATTAAACTGAGTGTTTCACATACGGTCATTCATTTATTTAGCTGCTCTGTCATCTGCCAGTGTCTTCTTATCTTTTTTGAATTTATATTTTTCATTCTATAAGATTAAAATCAGTCACCTGACAAAATTATTGTTGTTTTTTGGTTTGTTTAAATTCTTCAGCATCTCCTCAATTTTTGTTAATGCTTCATTAAACTCTGCAACTTAAATTCTGGGTGGTTTGTATGTTACAATGATATTGTCTTCAGAGATGGAATATTTACTACTAGTGACACATTTCTTATGAGATAATTTCAATATTGCTGGTGTTGTGGGAGTAAAAGTATTTCTCTACATCCTTATATATACAAGTTTCTTACTTAATTTTACGTTATGTCCTCTGGTTGCTCTATTCCTACATCTCTTAAAGAACTGTCCACTGTATGCTTTGTTGTTCTCTCTTAAAAAGTTAAACACTGTGATTAGGTCACCCCTCACTGTTCTCTCTTCCAAGGTGGGTGAATTTAAAACATCCATCCTTTTCCTGTAGCTTAGCTATCTTAATTCTGGTACTACCATCTTTGTTGCCCTCTTCTGGACCTTCTCTAAGAGTTCTTTGTGCTTCCTAAGGTGTGTTGACCAAACCTGAGAAGCTTAATCTAGTTTTGGCCCATGTAGGATATGAAATAATTCCTCATCCATATACTTGAAAGCAATTTTGACATTTACTAGTGGACAGTTTGCCTCCCTAACTATTCTTCTAATATGGGACTCTGTTAACAGGTTAGGAACAGTTTCTGCTCCCAAGGCATTCTCATAAACAGAATTGTGAAGCTTATTTTCTGCTAGGTAATAATCATACTGAGGCCGTCTTTCACTTTGTCCAATCCTCATTACTTTACATCTGCTTAGGTTGAATTTCACCAACCACATTTCAGACCAACTTTGGAGTCTGTTTAGGTCCTCATATAAGCTGATGCAATCTTCCTTGCTTTTCACTTCCCTCATGACCTTTGCATCATCTGCAAACATAATCAGGTAGGATTCCATACCTTCAGGCAATACATTAATATAGATCAAGAAGAGTAATAGTCCCAGAACCATACCCTGTGGCACTCTGCTACTCACCTCAACCCATTTAGAAAAGGCTCCTTTAACATGCATCCTTTTTTCCCTCCCACTGAGACTATAATCATTTATCCATTGCAGGAGTTTCCCCCTTATTTCTGCTT
>JAUTYZ010732233.1:0-10137 GCA_032273725.1 Panulirus interruptus | reverse complement strand
AGAAAGAGGTAATCACACACACACACACACACATTTCATAAAATTGGTCAGGTAACCAGTTTCTAAGTTAGGTAAAGACGTCCCTCTCACACAACCAGAACCTGTCCAGTACAACTGACTCATCGACCGTTTAAGTTATTCGTTATCACACACTCGTTCAGCTGTTTGTTGTATAGCGCCTCTTTCCACTATAATTTTGTTTTTTTGTTTGTTTTAATCAATTTATTGCACCCTAGGGCGTCAAACCAATACAATTACAATATAGTACATTCCATTATAATTAGCTGACGTGTATCTAGTAGTTACAAAATATTATATTTTCATGAAAATTCATCACACATGCCTGTGAGTTGGGATGTTGTGATGTCCTTCAAATGTATTCAACTTATATCAATAAAGATAAGGTGGTGATAGTCGACTGCGTCTGGCGATCATCCTGGCCAACATGAACCAGCAGCCACACCCGAGTCACTCGTGTGGGAAAGGTACAGCTTTCTCAAAATTACCACATGCGCATTGTCAAGTTCAGATGTGCTCTTATATGTTCCCCGAACAGCTGGGTCCCCTGGTATGACAGTTTTGATGTAGCGGGATGTAATGACTAGCTAATTCACACCAGGCAGACAAAGCATTCTACTCTGAGTAACCAGTTTGAGGCAAAATGGTCGATCCTGTCTCGAGGCACACTGAAATATGGAAGCCTAATGCGTAAGGAAAGAAGTACTTTAGGTACGCGGCGGGAATAGCTTTGGATATTGAGGAATTTTGCCTTGAAATGGTAATGTAGTGCCTAAGTGATGCAGCAACAGTGGCTGTGCATGATTTGGAGTATTCTGTTATATTCTACAGTACTGAATAATATGACAATGAAGATAAGGAAAACTGAGGGTTTAATCAAAGTAGAAGTAGGTGACACACTTACCTAATATAAACAGGAACTCTAAAGACTTCACCTATCCTACCCTAAAAGCCGAAATTTATCTTGATTTTCGTATTACTTGAAAAACATGTTGATGCCTCGGACGCCACTTGCAAGCCGTTGTGGGCATCATGTCAACAGGTACGGAAACTGTTGTCACACAATGCCTTGCAAATGAGTACCGTAAGAAACGCTTTTTTCAAACTACATAAAATATAGGTAAACAGCGGCTACTTTGAGAGATTAGGCGTTCTGTTGATTCTTTTTTTTTTTGCCTTTTACGTCGGTTAACCTTCATTTCTCCTTATCTTTTGAACCTTCGCCATTATTTACCGTATTTAGTGTCATATATTAGAATATGATGCTCCAAAATACAGTCTGTCACTTTCATTACTCAAGATCTACGCTTCGTGTTTGAATTACTACTTTCCAAAGAGAACTTAGACCAATTGACGATCGTTTTTCATCTCATCTGATCATGGCTTGAATACCCAACGCACTGACGCAACAAAACCATTAATTCTCTTGGAGAGAAACTGATGTTTAAGAAAGAGTGGGTACGGGTAGCCTCGTCGTATCTTGGAAGGTCCGTCGTAATGGTTATCACTTCCCACCGCCACCAGGTGGCAAAATGAGCCCAGTATATTCCCACCATGCACTCGACAGTTTACGACACTCGGCTGAGTGTGGAGGATTGCGTGTTGGGTGAGGGAGCGACAGTGTAGAGGTAGAAGCCACGAGGACAGGTTACGGTATACGCAGCATAGGCCACAGTATACAACTTGCTGTAGGAGGTTACGGTATACGCAGCATAGACCACAGTATACAACTTGCTGTAGGAGGTTACTGTACACGCAGCATAGACCACAGTATACAACTTGCTGTAGCTATCAGGTACGTGTGTCTGAGTATTTAGATTTACACTAATCGGATCTTGTTTTCTTATCATATGTTTTTTATTCTAATTTCCCAGTGGTAACTGCATTTACTCTCTCTGTTCATGTAGATTTATTTTTTCCCACATCCTACTTACATTTGTCTCGCCTTCCCACTTCCCTCCGGACACTTCTCTTGCCAGACGTCCAACTGTTCCTTCTTGTTCTGGCCTCTCCTGCAGCATCAAGATATTGTTTTGTGTTAACGTCGTTATGACCTCCTAGAAATTTATACTCAGTCATCACGTCGCTCCTTATTCCTTGTGTTTATCGTCACCTGTTTGTAGAGTATGGGGAGAGAGTTCTATACTAAAGGGCCCCCCATCTCTTGAACTTGCTTTACCTGGGTAGCAAGAGATTTACTGAATAGAGCAGTCAGGTGTTTAACTATCTTATCTTTGGCTTTCTATGTTTTTGGATAGACCTGCAGTTTATTTATTGTTATACCGTTTAATGCTGTATGTCAATATGTTGCAATGTGCTCTCCATTAGCAATGGGACTGTTGTTATACATGGATACAGAGAAGAAGATTAAAGATTGTTGCCATGGCTCGTTATTTTGAACTAAAGCGTTGTTTGCCACAACCCTTACTTCTAACATAACTTTAAAATTCTTTAGAATTTCTTTTGCTGTTTTCAGCAATATACGTTTGATATTGACTTTTATTCTGACATTACAGGTTTTAATTTTTCTACACAAATTTGTTTCATTTACTTCATCATGTTGGTTTTCGTTCTCTATGAGTTTATGTTATTTTCATTGAAAACAAACTTATGGTACCTGCTTTCCATGTTCTATAAGCTCAGACGACTTAAAGAAATATAATTTTCTTTCTTTTTACGTGTCAGTTTACATTTTTTAAGCACTATAACGTTACATCCACTCTATCTTGGAGACCACACATTACAGAAACAGCTAAGTCTGCCTCTAAGAAACTGGGTGTCCTGTTTAGATGTCGAAATTTCTTGTCTTCCGAACAGTTGCTCCGTTTAAACAAATTCATCCGTCTTTGTATGGAGTACTGCTCTCACGGCTGGGGTGGCTCTAGCTCTGCATCCTTACTCGACAGAGTTAAGTTGAACCCGAGTCCGACTTATCAACTCTCCCACGTTAACTGCTAAACTTGACCCGCTTGCCCTACGCCGCAATGTTGGATCACTTTCCTCCTTCAACAGGTATTACTTTGGTTTTTGTTCCCGATAGCTGATTACTTGTGTTTCCCCACCACTAGCTAGACCACACAATACTCGGCAAGCTGCTGCGTCACATGATTGCTATGTGGCCTTTGGCAACTCAAGGGTGGGCCGTTTTGATAACTGTTTCTTTCCCAATACCTCGAAGCTTTGGAACTCTCTACCCTCTTATGTCTTTCCCAATAATTATGACCTGGCACATTTTATAGACAAGTTTTTCACTTCCTCCAAAATTCGTAAATACTTTCCCTTGTCTCTTCTTTTTCCGTTTCATTAACCTCTCTGTATTTCAAATAAGGCCCGGTATTGATGTGGACTTTTGTCCGTGACTGGAGCCTCCGACGTAATTAAAAAAATAACTGTACTCAACAAACAGAGTAAGTACAACACAAGATACTGTGTTATAAGTGGCGCAGAAGAATGTAAGAGTTAATACAAGGGAAGGGTTGTGAAACTCTGACCTGATTTGTTGAGGATCTGGAGGACATCGTAAATATATCACTCCTTTAGCAAGTCTGGTGCTGGACTGAGCACGGGATTATCACTTCTGTCTTCTGTCGCAGGACGGCCAAGCTGTACTGTCATCTCTACAGTAAATCCTTATCACATTTGCATATATCTTCTCTTCTCAGCTGTGATTTCCAGTGTTGCATGCTTCTACATGTTTCATCCATAGAACTAAATCATCTCACTCTATTACAGTAGATTATAAGGATGCTTTCTTTTTACTCAGCGCGCATTGAGCACCGAGATGCGTCTGGCGAGCGGCCACCTGGCTGTGTTCCTGTCCGGGGAGGAGCTGGAGCAGCAGAAGAGAGCCTTCAAGGCCTGCGCCACCAGCTTGGTCCGCCTCAGCCCCGGCGGGTGGGTCTACCCGGGAAGCTACACCAAGTATGCCGACTGCCTCTACAACTACCAGGTGTGCTGTATCATACATCAGCCTACACTACTCATACATCAGTTTACCCATCAGATACATCTGTACTCATCAATGTATTCTGTCTACAATACGGTTTAGCTTCCTCATGTAACACTTTCTTGTCTTATGGCTATACTGCTCGTAAATCTGTATTTTGTTCATGCACTAGTAAACTCTGCTCCTCTTCTTCTTCTTTCCAACAATCAGCACTCATTATCTTGTTTATTTAGTGAGGATACATTTGACCAGACACATTAAGGTCAGACCGAACGCATCTTCACTAAAGGTCAGTGGTGTCGAGGGTGTAGGTAATATGGGATGATGAACATGAGGGGTGTAGCCTAGATGACCTTCGACACGAGCCTCCAAGGTCAGTGGTGTTCAATGGTGAAATTGTTGATCCATCAAACCTGTAGGAAGATTGTGAGGGGATTGGGAAGAAAACGGGACCTATATTCCCTTAACCTTTTTGTCTTTACCCCACCGGGAAATCCAGCTCAAATCCGAGCTTATCGAGGGAGTTGCAAACGCGATCAGACGTGGATCAGACAGATGAAATGGATTCGAAAAAAAAATTGAAGGAAGGCGGCATGTGAGGGACGGGAACCGTTGCTGAAATGGACATGAAACAGGATGGAACCCTGAAGAACACTGCCTGCTGCTGATGGGGAAAGAGATAGACGTTGATTGATCAATAGATACTGATAGACCAGCCAGACAGGGAAGAGTGAGGTAGATTAAGCCATCATAGGAGAGCTTAGAGATCAGACTCCGATAACGCACTGTGTCAAAGCTTCTCATATATCAAGGGCTACTACAGAGGAATCTCCAAAAGTCTCCCAGAGACGAAGACCAGGCATAGCTAAGGTAGGAAGGGCATCACCGGTGGACCTCACCTTGCGAAAGCCAAAGTGATAATAGGATAAAAGACTATGAGATTAAAGACGCTTTAAGATATGGGAGTTGAAGAGAGATTTAAGACTTTGGATATAGAAGTCAGAGCAACAGGACGACGGGAAGAAGAGTTAGAACGGTAAACCCCCTTGAGATAGCTGTACCTATGCACTAATATCAGTGAAACCTTTTTTTTTTCAGTCACCAAATATCCTACACCACTATATCTCGCTCATGATCCACGGTGTTTTTTTTTTTTTACATCAGCGCATCTTATCACTACCTTAACTTGTATTTTCATGGCTATTGCTCACAGTGTGTGTGTGCCTCATTATATAACTTTCCCTCCACATGTTATTTGTTGTACCAGTTATGGTTCCTTTACGAAAGTCTTCTTGGCAGAGAAGAAACTTTTATGAGTAGGTGGCTCAGCCTTACCATAGACGTATTCTCCTCCTGTGTGAGGTTAGTTCCGGTCCAGCGACGTGCTGGTGATGACGTACCCTAAGAGTGGCACCACCTGGACGCAGGAGATCGTCTGGACCATGAGGAACAACCCGGACCTCAACCATCCCAAGACCTCTGCATCCATCAAGACCCGGTCTCCATTTCTGGAGTAAGTAGAAGGCTCAGCCCACATTCCTCATAGTACCATAATTCATTCAGTGTGTATCCAGTGTATCCAGACCTTCGTACATTTTTTTTTCTTCTTTAATTGTACTAGAGGAGCAGACATTCTATTAATCCTTGAGTATTAACTACGAGTAAGGTAGATTGAAGAATAGCTTTATCTTTGTGGCTGATCGACAAATTCCCTGCAGCCAGGCGCAGCATAACCCGTCAGGCAGTGAGGCAGCTGGTGAGGAGGGGATGATCCCAGTCCTTAACAACCTGGTAAACCATCTCATCTTCCTGTCTCATGCTTAGAAAGGACATGCTCCTGGAAGAAGCAGGAGGCGGCGAGACTACACCAGAGCGTATGATCGATCAGCTGAGGGAGTTGGACCCGGAAGCTGAACCAGGGAGGGTTATCTCCCTGCAGGTGGCCTCTGATACTCCTGATCCCCGCACCATCAAGACCCACCTGCCGCTCTCCCTCCTCACCCCAGGTCTCCTCGACACTGTCAAGGTCAGTCAGGTGATGCAATGCCGAGTGTCGTCATTCTAGTCGTACCATTTACTTGCCTCCCTGATGTACTTCAGTCTTCAAGGCTCAGTTCCTGGAACTTTCGTACGTTCTGTATCCACTTTTGCGCCACTGCCCAGTGGATAGGGAGGAGTGCCCAAAAAATTCCGTAGCTCTTGAGGCAAAAATGAAAGACAATCTCCCAGGTTCAGCTTTCACTCTGGCCCAAAATAGAACGAGATTAAAAAATGAATGAGAGAGAGAGAGAGAGAGAGGTTAATTTACGTGTGCATGAGGCAGAGTTATGTGTATAATTCACTGGGGAAGATTGATAGAGAATATCTAAATAAGGATGTCATATTGTACGTGGAAATATGTTCATTAAGTATTAGCCTTAAGATATAAAAAGTAATTGCTATAGGGACCGAGGAACTTCACTTGATGGATAACAAAACTCTGTAAGTACTGACCTCAGCAGCGACAGAACAGTGTGCGTGTGTGGTTTGGAAAATGAAGATTCTGTCATGGTTCATTCGTTACCACATAAAACCAGTTATACAGTGTGACTAGACACTACAATCCTAACATATTCTATTATTCACAAATGTAGATTTACAAGTAAAATGCCACACATCATTCGGTTCAATAATATAACGCCAATCTTTTTCCTGTAGCCAACCGTTCATATTCTCTGAATGTCACGTCAGCCGTTCCTGATACTTTCATTTTCCCCTGAAATCATCTGACGTGGACTATCAACAGGCGTTTGACACACCGCTCGCCTCCTGCCCAGCAGGTGGTGTACGTCGCCAGGAACCCCAAGGACGTGTGCGTCTCCTACTGCCACCACGGTCGCATCATGAAGGGACAAAACTTCGTCGGCACGATGGATGACTTCGTCCAGTTTTTGGTGGAAGACACCCGTAAGTGAACGCCCGGGGCTACGTCAGCACCATCTTCACTATCTTGGTCAGAAGGAAGTAAACCTCTCCGCTGTTTATAGCAGATAGATAGCTAGATAAATAGATAGATAGATGGATAGATAGATAGATAGATAGATAGAGGACTACATAGAGCTCAACCAAAGCGTGTGTAGGTAGTTAGGTCCTGGACAACCTCCCACGTATTGTTGTTATGACGGAGACCAGCCACACGGGGGTTGGCCGTTACAATACCTCCTTCCGTCCTCGAACAGTGAAGCTGTGGAATGCTCTTTTCACTTTTCGTCTTGCCCTCTTCCTACAAACACCTGAGGATCTCACATTAACATTTAATTTTTTTTTCTCTCATCCTCCTCGTCTTTCCTTTCATCCAACATGGCCACCACTGGGGCAGGCGTTTGCCCATGTTAAGTCAGATACTACAAATATAAACATATGGCATAATCATAACCATCCCATCTTGGAAACCTCACGATATGAACATCGCTAAATTAGCCTTCCAGTAGGTGCCGCAGTTATTTCTCTTGCGAGTAGATATTCCACATCTACAGGGCTCTCATTCACCCCATTATGGAGTACTGCTTGCATATCTGGGTTGGCTTTACTTCCACCTCTCTCTTAGCCTGAGTAGAATCAGAAGCCATTCGGGTCTTAGTGACTCTCCTACCATCACGCCTCTTCAACTATCCATTTCCGTCCACTGTGATGTTGCTTCCGTCTCTTTTTGTTCTTTCAGTATCACTTCGGCCACTGCTCTCATGAGCTGTCTGTATGTTTTCCAGCTCCTGCGATCTGGAACCACGGCATATGTTTGGCAGCTGCTTCCCATAGCTTGTGTGTGGAGACGAGCCACATGAGGACTGACCGTTATGATACGTCCTTTCCTCATTCAGCAAAGTTATGAAGTTCTCTTCTTTTCTTCTTTAAAAGCTCAAAATAATCCTTCCTTTTCTCTTTTTCCTTTTATCTCTTGTCTTACGTTTCATCCGAGTGATCTTAAAACTGTCATGGACAGGTCATGCCAGTCCATGAAGCAACCACGAGAGTTGTGATAACAGTTGTATATCTTACAGGTATCGTGGAATACTGCCTGCTTTGTTGTTCTTCCTCCTGATCATTTTGTTTTCACGACAATATATGGTTATGCTGTCCCTGCAGTGATGTATGGCACCCTTACTCCCAGCAGTGATATATGGTTTATGTTGTCCTTGCAGTGATGTATGGCACCCTTACTCCCAGCAGTGATATATGGTTTATGTTGTCCTTGCAGTGATGTATGGATCATTCTGTCCCTACAGTGATGTATGGATCATTCTGTCCCTACAGTGATGTATGGATCATTCTGTTCCTGCTGTAATGTAAGAGTGATATATTGCTATCATGTCCCTCCAGCAATGCATGGCACGTCCTCTCCCTGATGTGATGTGTGAGCCATTTCGTCCTTTTACTTATTTAAAGGCCATTTTGCAGCTGTAGTGATACACGGGCCTTTGTGTGGTTGCAGTGATCTTTGGGCCATACTGGGAGCACCTGAGGGAGGCATGGCTTGCCAGGAACCACCCCAACATGCACTTCCTTTTCTATGAGGACCTCAAGTCTGACGTGATGACCGAGTTAAACAGACTCAACACATTCCTAGGCACTTCGCTCACCGCCACACAGCTGCAACAGGTAAGCACTGTTCACCTCACCGCACTTATAACACATCTCACCACATTTACACCATCCCACATCAATACTTGTCCTTACAGAGTTATATATGAAACAGTAAAAGCAATGCAATGACCAACCGTATGAAGTATGTCTTTGAGTATTCAAAAAAGACCTAGTAAGACACCAACAAATTAAATAAACATGTTTTTAACTTTCTGACGTGACATCAATAACTGGAAACTTGACCCTGAGAGTAAATGGAGGAGATAAGCTTTAGCTATAGTTAGACTGGTACCCTGTTCCTCGGGCATCTCACTACTCTCGCCTACAGTCTATGTAAGTAGCGAAAGAGAAACCAGTTTGAGCCACACGGCCTTAACGTACCGTTATCCTAAAATATTTGCTTAAAGGGTTTTTTCCTTGCTGTTATCAGAATCACTGCACCATTTCGTCACTTCCTAAATCTTGACCAATTATCGTGTTTGTCCACGCGCGTCCGACGCGTCGGGCAGGTGGCTCACCACGCCAGCTTCAGTGAGATGAGGGCCCGAGAGCAGACGGCAAACATTGCGGACTACAGCGAAATACGTAACATGGAGGTGGTCAAGAAGGACGGGAGCTTCTTTAGGAAGGGTATGGACACATCCCGTCAGAATTTCATGAACAAATTATTTGAAAACGACGGTCCGACCCTAGAGCACGACATTAGCCCCTACAACCAGTAAACATGAGTAAGTGACAGGCCTGACCATCATAACCCAGGGGTCATACTGTCGTGCTCAAGGGTCGTGTCCTCCAGCTCAAAGATCGTATCGTTGTACTCAAGGAGATAAGTTTTACAACAGTGAGACATTATTAGGCTTAATAATCGTGAGGTGTTGTCCTGGCAGGTGAGACGGGCAGCTGGAGGACGCAGCTTACCGCTGCCGAGGAAGAAAAGATTGACCTGTGGACTAGGAACAATGCATCCAAGGTAGACTTCACCTTTAAGTACTCGTAGGTGGACCAGGAGTTGAAGTTCTCCAAAGTGCAGTGACCAAGATGCGCGGGGCGTCTCTAAAACCAAGACTCCTTTCTTTATCTGGTATACGTATGATCTTCCAAGCCAAAATTAATCAGTGATTTACGACTGTCGCACCGTTGCTTTACTAATGTTTCTAGTTTTGGTGCCACCCACTTCTCATCTTGATCCTTTAGTATTGAGCCGGCAACCTCCATGTTTCTGACTTTCTCTGAAATATCTGTTTTAACTAAAAGTGCTGATCCTGTATGTTCTGCACTTTTCTAAGTCTTTCATCAATGAGGTCATAAACTTTCACGATTGCTGCATTTCTAACCGGACAAAATATTCTTTTTAGAGCTTCAATTGATTTATTATGTACCTCTGTTTGTCATGGGCCACATGCATAGTGAGAGTGTATGTGGTTTTAGAATTATCTTTAACACCCGAAGAAGGTGTTAAAGATTTTTCAGTTGGTAATGTAGCTTGACGTTGACGGCCTTAATGACCCTGGCAGTTGATAGGCCTAAAGCCCAAACAACCAACCAACCAACCA
>JAUTYZ010732125.1:0-12642 GCA_032273725.1 Panulirus interruptus | reverse complement strand
AATGGAGGACACTGTAGCCACAACACCAATGAGATGAAATGGTGTTTTTTTTTTTAGAAAACACTGATATACCTAGAAAAGACAATTAACAAAAGACTAAAAGGTCTTGACCTATACAAGGCTCGTGGTTTTGATGAATTTCCACCATATGTGCTGAAGATGCAGACAAATACACCATACAAACCTCTTGAAATACTGTTCAAGATGTAGCTGGAGAAACGCCAAATGCCAGGGGAGTGGAAAAAGGACAAACGTCATATCCATCTACATAAGACAGGTGACCGGTAAGAGGCGATGAGCTACAAACTGATCTCACCGATGAGCTGTGGTCTGCAAAATTCTGGAAAAGGTAATCAAAAAGCAAATGGATAACTTTTTACAGAGGAGAAATTACCAAAGTGAGACATAGCAAGGTTCCAGGGAAAGGTCAAGCGTAACGAACCTCTTAAATTTCCACAAGAGAGTGAGCTCTGTCTTGGACAGCCAGATTGAATCTGACAACGTACCTCTCGGGAGGCTGATTAAGATGCTGGATCATCTGGGATGAATATGGGGAAGACCGGTCAATACATCGCTCCCTCAATGGATAGATCATCTTAAGGGAAGGGAACAACGGACGCCTGTCAGAGGAGCCTTCACGAAATGGACTGAGGTCACCAGCGGTGTACCACAGGAATTTGCTGAGACCATTACTCTTCTTGAACGATGTAAACGAACTGCCTGAAGGTATGGACTCCTACCTGAATAAGTTTGCAGATGATGCAACTATCATGAGGGAAGTGAAGAGCGTGGAGGTCTGCATCACCTTACAAGGGTACCTTGACAGACTCAAAACTTGGTCTGATACAATGGCTGATGAAGCTCAAACCGAGTAACTGAACGTCATGAGAATAAAGTCTCAGTGAAAGGCCTCGATATGATTATCATCCAGCAGGAAACAAGCTGCATGAATCTGTGTGTGAGAAGGATCCAGGAGTCGATACTGTCTCAAACCTGTCACCAGGAGAATAGTTAAGGAGACCGTTTGCTTTATGAAAAAAAAAATCAAATATAAGGATACGGACTATTTAGCAAGCTGTTTAAATCCTACATCAGCCCACAAGCAGAATATGCTTTTGATTTAGTCCCCGCACCTAAAGAAGCACAAACAGCTAATAGAAAAGGTCCTGAGAGCAACAATCTGATACCAGAATTAGGGGAGCAAAGTCACGGGGGAAACGCTAGAGGCCTTAATTCTGCCTACCTTGGAAGAAGGAAGAGTGAAGAATGATCTGATCAGAACCTTCAAGTTTTTAAACCAGAGTGATGGCGCAGACTGGGAACACTTCTAAAAAAGACGTCGGGACACAACAACCAGAGGACATACCTTGAACTTTGGCAAGAAACTTGTTAAAAAAGATGTACAGAAGTACTCATATAGCATAAGAGTGGTGGACGAATGGAATAAACTGAAAGAGGTCGAGGTCAATACACAAAGCATATAGGATTTTCAAAGGCTGTAGGAAAGTTGAGAACGCTGAAGAGATGGGGCCCTACGAGTGCAGAACTCCCTCCCCGTACAGTACAAATAAGTAATTACACACACGCATACATGAACAATTGTTCAGAATGGCAGTGGCTTTTGACCTGACCTCCGCTCTACACACGACAAAAGTGTTTGTGTGCACGCCCACAAGAGCTTGGCCACCTCTCCAAACAAGCTCATGTGTGTAAAAGGAAAGTTGAGGCAGCGACTAATCTCTGAATATGACCTATGACTTTCTCCTCCTCAGTTTCTCTATCTCAGATCTGTCTAAACGTGAGCTTAGATATAAACGAAATGTAATGATAATCTCCACAGTAATTAATATTGTGCATATTGCACAATATTCCAAATTATTACTATACGATACAGGGTAGGGGGAACAGACAACGTAAAGCATCCACTTCCAAGACCCGTAATGACTATAAGGAACCGCACAGAGAGGGGCTGGAAACAAGATAAGACAGAGAAAGAAGCAAAGAGGAAGCGGGTGGTGAGAGAGGAACGGAGAAGACTAGAAAAATTGAAGAGAATTACTGACAGCAAAAAGACAAATAAGAAGCGAACCACAGGAAAATAGACATAAAAAAAAGACCGAGGAAAAAATATTACCCCTTTACGCCTGCAACTAAGATGTTCCCCGCTGGCCGTGAAAGAACAAGAGATCTTAAGAACGGCTTTTTGTAATCTAATGGTGGCATTTGGCAGGGGTAGGAGTGGCGGTGGGCAGAAAGAGGGGATAATATGCATGTTAGGAGGGCCTGGTGGCGACGGTAATGGTGGGAGCTGCTGCACTAAGGCAGAAATATGGTTGGTAAACTGATGGTGATGAGAATGGTAGCGACGGCAGCGGTCATGTCCTGCACCAGTCCAGTGAGACGAGACCCACATATGTGCTACACTGCAGGTGCTCCATGACCAAACGTACACACTGATGCCGGAGTGTTTTGAACATAACCTTCCCGGCCTCACTGGCATGATGTCTTCATTAACGGGCTTAATTAATAGTGCCACGCTCGACTGACCGAGCACCTAGCAAGTGATGGGGTCCATATGACGCACACAACAACCCAACCGCACCTGGCACCGAGTACACCCCGCTGTGGGAGAAGACCTCAGAAAATATGAGTGCTGTACACTGTAGGTATAACTTACGATGATTTCGGAGGTGGTCAATCCTACAGTTCGGCTTGAAGCCAAGCTGCTGTGTCGCTCCTCCGTTCAATCAAGCTGTTGGAAGTCGCGGCCCGTAAGCCTACGTAAACACTATATCAAGGCTGGTCTGGGATACTTTGATTTGATTTGTGCCAGTAACCCCGGCAAATATATAATCTTCACCTTCAACACTTAGCCAAAACCAGTGGGACACTTTGTAGACACTTATCCAGATCCTTTTTAAATTTCTCCACTGCGCATTTCATATTCCTAATGGTTGTAGGCAATGTGTCAACCAATCTCGGGCCCTGGATGTTTACACAGTTTTCTATCATCTGACGTCCTGCACCTCTTGATTTCAATGTAATATTCTATAGCCACCATGCCTGTTGTGCTGATACGGAACGACTTTGGATTATAAGTTGTATCACGTCTTGCAAGATTCTGAGGTGTAAGTACCAAGCCTTGCAAGGTTTCACATGTTTAGTTGATAATATAATTCTCCTGTCTGCGCTCGAGAGAGTACACTCTAAGCGCTTTCAGTCGTTTCCAGAGGTATTATCTCTGGTCTTGAAGGTTAAGCCTTCCATATTACTGACGGAGACAACTGTTGCCCTGTTGTGTTGGCTGAAGGTAAGGTCGTGAGTCACCATCACACAAAGGTCTCTCTCAGTGTTCTCTCCATATATGACGGCGTCCGTTGTGTCCCGTATTGTGACCTGCTTATCATTTCTTCACTTTCCCCATAATAAAGCAGTCGGAAGTTCATACCAGTAATTTTCTGTGGCCCATCGGACGACTTTCTTTATTTACGTCAGTTGGTACCTTCCGGGAGTCTTCTGCTGAGGAAATTTCCATACTTCTGTTGGTATGATCTACAAAGGATGATATGATACTGTGGCTGGTTTTGTGTCTGTGTCAGTTATGAGAATGAGAAACGGTAAGAGTGAGCACTTTACCTGGGAGGCACTGGCAACAGCCTCGTTACAACATGTTGTTCACTGTTAGTTAACAAGTTGTATATCCATCTTCCCACTTTTCTATCATTCCTATACTATACACCTTATGCGCTAGGGCACCAAGGTCGCATTTGAAAAACTTATCCAAAGACTGTCTCCAGTACGGCACATCTGCATTTTCTTTGTTCTCCAGCTTTTTTTATAACTGACAATGATTAAACTGCTAGGAGATGTATGATCTTCCCTGGCTGACACCACACTGTCCTGGGTTATGCAGACGGATTCAGAGAATTCGGTCAATATACACGTGTAAACTTTGGACTCGAAAATTTTAAGGATGTGCGATGTCAGAGCTATTCAAGTATTTTATGAGAGAGAGAGAGAGACAGACAGACAGACAGAGAGAGTTGCTTCCTCCTCAGCGAAGTGGGCCCTTTTGGGATTGTAGCGGAGTCCTGGCTTTCTCTGCAGTGGGTATCTTTTGGTCGACCAAATGGTGTTTTAGAAAGAGAGGAGTTACAGCTGTCTTGGCCTGATGCAGAATGCTGGGGCATGGTCCCAATGGCCCTCTCGCAGTCCTAAAATATGGTGGTGAAGTCCCCTATTCTGTAGTCGTCTGCGTCATTCATTTTAATATTTCTGGCTCACTGACGCCGATTCATATTGTTTTTTAGTTCCACTGGCCAGAGGCCATGAGAGCTTTTCCCATCTCTTGTCGTCTGGTGTCGAGCATCCATTGGCTTATCATATTTCAAGCTTCTCTTAAGGTGGATGGACACTTTTAACCAAACTCGTCAGGGATGGTCTTTAGTTGGTCCTGGAAATCTGCACTGTAACTACATGATTACAAGCTGTTTAACATGCAATACACGCTTTTCAGTTGCATGGTTTTACCAATTATGCAAATTAAGCCTATTATGTCAAAAAGTTGAACTAAAACCTTTTCCTCTAAAACGACCAGACCAATCTGAACCAAACGTTACTGGGATGTTCCTTAGTGGTGCACCCCAGGGAGCTGGGAACAGAGTAAATTATGAAGGTAGACAGGAGGATACTTCTGAAGTTAAGTTGAAAGAACAGGTTTCTACTTTCTACTGTCAATTGTGATGGGTGACGTGAATGGACGGATGGATGATGGACGGTGTAGGAATGACAGGTAGGCATGACCCCACCCAACTCCTCGGGTGAAAATACAGATGGTGAAGGGACACGTGGAATGTGCCTAACACCAAGTATGGATATTGTAGGTACATAATTCATCACCTGGTTCTTTACCTGGCCATGTTTAAGGAGGTCTTCTACCCCCACAGCTCAGTCTGAACCCCAGCTACTGAGCTGAGTCGTTGGTCCACCTAGATGCTGGAAGCCGCGGCCCTTACACCCATGTAGCCAACACAGCCTAGCTGGTCCGGCTGACCTTGCAAATATCTATCCAAGGCCTTCTTAAATTTCTTCACTGTACAACCCACAATGTTTCAGACGGCCGCAGGCTGAATAGTCCTGGGTCTCGAACGTTTACTATCTTCCCTTGTTGTGCTTATCATACCCATACAACGATGTCTACCAATATGTATGGTACTAATACAGGGAGGGCACCTAACCTTACGTATACCACACTTAAGCTATGGTAAGGACAGGAAAGCCAAGAGTACGATTTATATGTTCATGATACACAAAATGCATGAGAGAGTCAGTATAGGCCTTATCAAATTAAACACTAGTATTATGTACATACATTTTGCCTGTCATTCTAAATGGCCTACAGCTAGTTATGTGAATGAAAAACAAGGATAATAAAAGCTGGGATGATAATGAAAATATGAAACCCAACTTTTAAGGTAAATTAAGAGAGGAGAAGATGACAGTTGATGAAAAAAATACAACTGAGGTTGACGTGATGTACAATCAGTTGAAAACTGAGTTCATAGAGGGTGCCACAGAGGTGTTTAGTACCACGATGTGGGGACAGAGAGGAACAGCAGAGTGGAATGAAGATTTAAGGTAGCTACTTGATGAGAAAATGAGTTTCAAATAAGTTTTCCGTAAAAGTACAGTGTGAAAAATAATAAGTTGGAAACAAAGTCTTCAATAAAACAGTAAGATGGTGCAAAGGTAAACAGAAAAAAAAAAATGCAAAAGTGGATCTCGGAAAATGGACCAATGGATATCACGGGAGAATAACCAGCCAAATGGAAGGATAGAATAAAGTACAGCCGAGTCAGCTGACTAAAAGGTGTGGAAAGAATACTTTCAAGAAACGAACGGGAGTGGTGAGGTTAAGTCCTGATTACTGCTATGTATAGTATGACTACAGAGGTCAAAGACCTGTGAAACAGATATTAGCAAGACCCGGGAGAGGAACACCATTATAGGCCTAAGAAAAATAGTTGTAATGATCCCAAAAATGGAAAAGCGGGATGAAAATGTAGTACTGAGTGAGATGATGAAGAGTAAAGATGAAATTACTGCAGAGAGGATCTGGAGGGTGAGTATGGAAGCATGGAAAAGTGGTCGGGTCCAACTGTACAAAGATGAAGAGGGTGAAAATGATGGAAAGCACTACTAAGGAACAGACCATCCATCGTAGCACACATGATAAGATATAATATAAAACTGACTTCCAGCACTAAAGCTATACATGTGTGTACACTGGAGGGAGATTAGATGATATTCGACCAGGTTATCTGCTGGAGGACAGTTTTAGTATACTGAATTCCTATATCCTAAGTTCCTAGTCTGTACAAATGGAGATATGACAGCAAAGCAGGGAGGTAGCTCTTACCACAACTACCTCCGCCACATCAGCAGGACCTTACTTTAATGTGTGTAAGAGGGTGGCAGAGGTGGTGGCAGTGACTGCAGCAAAGTGGGTGGAAGAGGTCACGGTGACAGTGGGGTTGTGGGCAAATTGGGTGGCAGAGGCGGTGGCAAAGGGGATGATATATAATGATTTGGTTATCGTTAATTGTAACAGCAAAATGCATTTCTTAATTAAACCTTGGCCTCTTGACCTCAAAATCAATACGCACGTCCGTTGTTGCTACAGGAGACACACGCACCTCATCAGGTACAACTAAAGTTATCCTACGGAAACAAAACCATTCCCCAATGCGACCTCTAACCTTTATATACAAAAGGGAACTTCCCTAACCCAAGGGATACACACAAGCCAAGTTTTAAAGAAATTCATCCTATGCAACTGGTTACAATGCGGACACTAAATCTATCATGTACAAGTGTAGCATCTAGCCTGACCTTTTGACCTTAAAATCGAATGGCACTTTCTTTGCCCCCCCGGGAAACACGCATGCCAAGTTTGAATGAAATCCATTCATTAAAACTAGAAAAACAATCATGGCTGTGCTGCAGTTACCTTTAGCTGCCAATCAACAGCGATCAGTTATATTATAAAGGAAATGTTTAGGCTAACTTTGAATGAAATTCATCCTGCTGAATTACTGGACAGAACGAAATAGCTTCCAAAATCAATTCATAGTGCAGCAGTGGCCTTCATCTTTGACCTTTTGACCAAATCCAATAGCGCTCTGTTATCTTCATAACAAGTCTGAATAAAGTAAAACAATGGGTTTTGATGTTATACGCGGAATTAACCTGTGGAGATGGGAGATGATTACTGTATGCCACCGCAAAACGTTGTTTTCCCGGGTCCTAATAACGGATACAAAGGAAGGTAGCAAACCACAAGTCCTCGAGGCTGTCTGTGATGGTCTAAGAGTTTACAGTCATAGAGTCTAGCGTGGCGAGTGTAGAAAAACAACCAAATGACTTCAGGAGAAATGCCTGTCAACATTTTATTTACTACGTTAACTAAGGAGGCACAAATAACACAAGTCGTGCACTTTAAGGAAAGTATTCGTCTTATCTATTATTACAGACATTAATGGTGTTCTTTGCACTCACGATGGACTCACACCACATTCTTCTGCCCCGAGAGTTCGGTCTGGGACTAACATATCGTGTTCCTCCACAGCTCTGTCAGGCTGTTGGAGGTTGCGGATCGTAGGCCAACATAACCACCACATCCTCACTGGTCTGGTTACCTTATAAAGTAGTTCTCCATAATATCTTTAAATTCCTCCACAGGACAGTCCATAGGGTTTCTAAAAGCTATAAAGTGTGCTAAATAATCTGAGGCGTCGGATGTTTATAATATTTTCTTTGTCAAATTGCACCTTCTGAATCACTTGTATTATTTTACAGTCTTCTGTGCCTGCCCAGCAAAGTTGTTGTTGTTGTTGTTCCCGAGCGAAGACTGGGGTTTCTTAAGTGTCTCCAGCCTGCTCCAGCAAGGAAATATCTTTAGACCGTATTTGAGGGACCAGGACTTCAGGTAACTTATATCGACATAGGGATACATCTCTCCCATCTATAGTCCAAAACGTAGTCAATGGATTCATCTCAACTCTCCGAAGTAATCAACTACTATCATTATTACTACTACTACTACTATAATAATTATCCTCAACATCATTATGATAGTCATTATTGTCCGGATGTGTGTAAGGCCACTGTTCGTTTGTCCCAGACGCTACCTCGCAAAAGCGGACAAAACATTTAGAAAATGAAAAACAAAATCATTAGCATCATCATCTAATGAGAAAATGCGGACATGGACAGATAGATAAGGATGGCAATAGGGATGGGCACAGACGGCAACATGATTAGACAGTTGGGAACTGTTGAGGCGAGGGGGTAGAAAGTGTTCACACTGACACCCAAGGTATGTGAAGAGCGCTGGAGGAAAAGTAGGCGGGGGTGAGAGCGAACATATATACCTACCTACATGCGAGCGCCAATGATGAGATTGTGCCGTAAGAGTTAGCGCGAGTTTGCGCGAGGCGAATACCGCCTATCTTGCTTGATTCACAATGCTGTTGTTTTCTGCAGCCACATACATTACGTATTTGTCGATCCTGCGTTCATCAAGTACTCTCCTTAGCCACAAGTGTACATTATTATATGCCTTCCTTCTAGACTGTATACTTGAAGTTCTCTGAATCTCTGATGATAGTTTACGTGCTACGCGCCCTCAATCTTACTCCACTTGTTACGTCTATCCATTCTGAGGCTTGACCATTAATCACAGTTCTTTCTTTACGTCCAGTCAACCAATTTCGTACCAACTGAAGTACAACCCCATCAATGACATGTGACTCAATTTTTGCTAGTAACCTTTGATGCGGAAATTTTTCGAAAGCTTTTTGAAAATCTAGATAGATAACATCAATTGCTTTACTTGCGTCATACATGTTGATTATATCATAAATGAAATCAAGCAGATTTGTCAGACATGAGGAATTTCGTCGAAAACCGTGCTAAGAATCGTTTATTAAATGGTGGTCCTCTAAGCGGTTTACAATTCTATCTCGAATGATGGTTTCCATATGTTTTCCAACGACACACGTGAAGCTAACAGGACGATTATTTCCGGGCAGTGACTTGTTACCATCTTCGGATATCGGTGTTACACTATTGGCAAACTTCCATTTATCTCGAACTTTTCACGTAGCAACTGACTTACGGAAAAGGGCAGTCAAGGGCTTAAAGTCTCATTTTTCGCCTCTTTCATTGTTCTCGAATAAAACTTATCAGCTCCTGCCGACTTGTTTATTTTCATTCCGTTAATTGCTGAAAGTATGTCTTCGGCTCATATGTCAATTTGTTGAAGAACGTTCCCCTCTCTTATGTTGATATTATTGTCACAGTACTTAGTACCAAGATAATGCCGTTCCTTATGGCAAATCTGATACAATGTCATCTTCATCAGACATGATTCTTCCATGTGCTACAATAGTACCAGGAATTTTCTATTTGTTAAAATCTCCTGGATCCATCTTCCCCGTTGACTTTCAGTGTTTTGTTTCGCTATTTCTCTGACAAAATTCTGTGGCTAAATTTATCAAATGCTTCGGTGAAGTCCACAAAAACTATCCATTTCCCTCACATTAAAGTTTCATAAATGCTGTAGCAAGCCAGTAACTGAGCTTACATTCCCGGCACAAATCTATGCAAACTTTCGTTTACATAATTACAGCTAATGAAATGATCCGATAAGTTTTTCGTCATCCTTTCAAAAGACTTTTCATAACATGTGATATTCAGCTTACGGGTCTATACTGTTTCAGCTGAAAACTTATAGACCATCCTTTGTGTACTGGCGATACATACTGTCGCGAAGAACGAGTCGTGTGGGTTACGTGTTGTCAAATGTATGAGATCGAGAGATTGTTTGTTGAGGGACTGAATGCCATTAACCCACGTGAGGATTAGGAACATGTGTGTGGTAGGAAGGGACAAAAGACAGTTACCTGGGCTAAAGGAGTGACACTTGACAGCCGCTGAAGTGCTGGTTCAACTGTGCAGCTATTAACACTCCTGATACTCGAGAGAGATAGTACTTACTTACTAATGAGTAATGACGACGAGATGTGGTACAGGCAGCACGACAACCAAGCGGGAAGACGAGAGAGAGAGAGAGAGAGAGAGAGAGAGAGAGAGAGAGAGAGAGAGAGAGAGAGAGAGAGAGAGAGAGTCGCAGACGAAGTTTTCAGTCCCAGCTTAAAGCTGTGCGAGGGGAATGGAAGGGAGAAGCGGTGACTGGAACAGGGGAGGGGAGGTGAGGGAGGGAGATCAAGTATGGGCGTGAGAGGTTGGGTAGCAGGACCTGCAGCCCGGCCCCAGGATCATATGTCACCCTCCACCATCACCACCACTAGCCCAGCCAATGCTAGTCTCACCCTCCACTCTAAAGGTAAGCTCGCTATAAACAGTCACCAAACAATGTCGCGCCTCCTCCCTCTCTTACTTATATCCAGGAACAACCTGAAGACAACGGTGCCAATACAATTACAATCCTCTTTACATCGTGCCGCTATCGGCGGTTAAGTTATCGTGGCGGCCATGGTCACCCTTTGATCAACGGCGCAAAAGGATTACAAATGTCACAAAGGGCCTTTGTTAGACCTCTGCGGGCAGATCATCATAAGTGTCGATGGTACAACCTTGATTCACTACATAACCTCCTAGTCTTTCCATACAGGAGATGCAGAAAAGTGAATACAAACACAGTTTCGGTTATCTTATTACTAGAATAATGTGCTGCACCATCTCTTGCAGGATTCGTTTACAACTATCCCTAAAAGGGACACAAATATGTCCATTGTCTACACACTTTACAATTTGACATCTCGTGCAGGTTTGGCTAAATCATCAACTTCATCATGTTGTCAGCATCTTCTGCGAGTGGAAATCCACAACAGTTTGCATTAAAACCCTTCAAGCCCATTTCTGTGCCTAATTTTCAGACAGAAACACGTAACATTCCGGTCTCAAGGTATTTAAGGCAGGTAGTGAAGATACATGCAGTTTCTGCAAGCTCAAGAGCGGTAAGTAAGGCGGACAATTCATTTGTAAGGCAAATGCCCAATTATATATTCGAAAACTCCTCTCGAATATCTTAAGATTAGAATTGCAATGGCAGCACTTCCAACCCTCCCGCTGGCAGAGCTGAGAGAGCCGTACATACCGGAATTCAGTGTTAAGTTGTTTTACAGTCTGGGCTTTGGCAACATGTTGAAGGTGATGTCTGGGGGAGCTATCTGCCAAGGTTGAGGGAAGTGCTGCTGCTTCCATATTCTGTACAAACGATGTGATCCAAACATCATCAGGCGAGTGGCTGTTAGTTGAATCCGTTCAGATTCATTTGTTTAGTGGTGCACACGAAATGGCCAACATTAGCGGGATCACGCTCAGTTTCAGTTCCATTACGAGACTGATTTCAATCATGCTACTCTAAACGCTTGATATACCAAGTTCTTTCCACATGATGTTTTTTTAGTGATTCTGGGATAGCCCAGTATAATTCTTAATGAAACATTTTACTTTTTTTTATCAATGCATTTATTATTACGTAGGACCAAAGCTACTGCGTGATTATCTATGCATCAATGTATAAGCCAGGTCCGTACATAATGCAAGCCATGCTAACAATAATACCGTATTTAGGGATGTACCTTGCCACAACTCTAGCGCCTATAAGCAGTATTTCTTTAGCTTCCCTCTTTCCTAATTCTTTTCCCTGATCAATATACAAGCTGTCAAGAAATATTCATTGGTCAAACATAGAAGGAATTAAGAAGACGACTTGGAAAGCACAAGTACTTTTGTAACCTTAATACTGCTGACAGTGTTAGTTATATCAACAAGGGCTCAGCACAAAAGTCGACCACCTATGTACATTTCAACTCCATACGACATAACTTGCCTACATAATCAAATGTAGCTTTCAAGTAAAAAAAAAGAAAAAAAAAATGTGGTTTACTTGTGGAACCCCCCCCCCCTTTTTTTTCAGTTTAGAAAGTACAAACGAAAAATATAAAGTAGCAGCAATTGGAAGCTTGTGGGAG
Organism: Panulirus interruptus; assembly: GCA_032273725.1. NCBI lineage: Eukaryota > Metazoa > Arthropoda > Malacostraca > Decapoda > Palinuridae > Panulirus > Panulirus interruptus. The sequence continues at coordinate 580 of JAUTYZ010732125.1, read as the reverse complement.
AAAAAGAGTGTTTTATCAGGAGTAGCACTAGAAACATCATTACCCTCTACCTGTTTGTAGAGGCTACAAAGTATAGATACTGACAAAGACATAAAATATACTACAATATAATACCATGCAGACAATAACACAGTAAAGTAATATGAGCAGAGGATGGAAAAGAAATTTTTTTTTTCTTTATTGCAAGACTTTATATATACACTGGAAGAGACACTGATAGATTTAAACTGAGGAATAATTTGCGTGCTAGACGATGGTACAGTAGAGTGGGTGGTGTACGAGGGGAGGAAGGCAACACGGGAGACGACGGTACAGGAGGGTGGGTGGTGTCCCTAGGGAGACAAGCAACACGGGAGACGACGGTACAGAAGGGTGGGTGGTGTCCCTTGGGAGACAAGCAACACGGGAGACGACGGTACAGGAGGGTGGGTGGTGTCCCTAGGGAGACAAGCAACACGGGAGACGACGGTACAGAAGGGTGGGTGGTGTCCCTTGGGAGACAAGCAACACGGGAGACGACGGTACAGGAGGGTGGGTGGTGTCCCTAGGGAGACAAGCAACACGGGAGACGACGGTACAG
>JAUTYZ010732015.1:0-13661 GCA_032273725.1 Panulirus interruptus | reverse complement strand
CAACTCTCGTCTCTCCTTTGACGGTTCTGTAATTCCACCTCTTGACTCAATGAACATACTTGGTATTACTGTAACACGTATTAGCATCGCCAACTACGTAGATATCGGTAAACGATCCCTTGCAGCAGGTGATGATTGTTCCTCTGTAGACCTTGATAAGAAAATGAATGTTCAGAGAAGCTGATTGATATGTTCAGCTCTTCTATTAAAGGAATGTATTTACGAGTTCTAATGACCTTGTTCCTTATGGCCACAATATCTACTAAACAATTCATTTACTCTACTGCGTTACTGTCTCTGATCTAATACATTCCTGGACACAGATATACATGTTTCCCTGCATCTAATGAAATAAATGCACTGTGGATACATGTACGTATGTCTATACATATAATTATCATGGACAGTTACGATATACGTGAAGAGTGAGGGACACAAATACTTACATGCAGGATGTAGGGAGTCACTACCATAGCAACCATCCCGAAGACCATCATAACACCCATTCCGGAGGTCCTGATGGGAGTCGGGAAGATCTCAGACGTCATGACAAACACGACGTACATCCCCTGCGTGGAGAACAGCTTCACCATCGACACCATGGTGAGCAGCAGCCACTCGCCTGAGACAGAACAGAGAGAAGACTCATGAAACTCTTTGCCCTCTGCAGTCCTGAGTGTTTCCATCGTTTAGTATCCTTATAACGGTACAACCCGTGAGCACGACGCCACGACCCTTCAGCACGATGTAACGACCTTTGGCTACACCTTCCCGGCCTGTATCCCTTATGATTTTCATCACAGTGCCATTTGGATGACACCGTCCCAAGACAGTCAGCGTTATTTTCCAAAGTCTCTTGTAAGTGGTGTGTCTTGTCCTGAACGTTACCATCTTGACACAGTAGGTGTGGCACAACCAACCATGTTGTGTTGTGAGCTACCAACGCTACAGGCGCTGGTCGTGTTCATATATCTCAGCCTGTGGTTGCACTCAAACTGCGACCAAGGCCTCAAAGAACTCCCCTGCAACTGGACTTGATAACATGTCAAACTTCCACATGAAATATCTCTGCCCAAAATTAATCCAAACACTCACGGACATCTTCAACTACTGATTAAACAAAAAAAAATCCTAAATTTCTGGAGACTTACCAACATACCACCCATCTTAAAACCCTACAACACTTCTCTCTCCCCCTCCTTCTATCCCCTTATATTTCTATCGTCATCTATTTCCAAACCAACTTCAAAAACTGTTCTGCATCAAAATCACCCACACCGCATGGCTTTAGACACAATTACTCCGCTACTATTCTGTATACGAAGTTCACTAAACATATCCTGAGGGAGTTCAACCAACCGCAAATCCCCCAGCCCACCTTACCCCGTCCTATTGGCAACAGATATCAACAAAACATTTGACACTGCTCTCTGGCAAATTCTCATACAAAATATATTTGATAACATCCTCTATAGAAATTTAAAAAAAATGGATAACCATTTTTATAACTGGCCGACAAGTCAGTCATTCACAATGGCTTCACTTTCCAAACCATTAAACCCTACAGTAGAGTTCTACAAGGGGCATTTCTTTCTCCAACCTTCTTCAATATCTTCTTACACGACCTCCCAATACCCTCAACAGGTCTCACTGTGAAAGTCCTCTTATATGCATATGACCTCACAGTCACATCACAACACCCAGACACTAATCAGGTTGCAACAAACATGCAACATTAAGTCACATAATTCAAACACTGGCTCCTTCGAAATAGACTGTCTGCATCCCCACTGATATCCACCGTTACATCTTAACCCCGAACAAACATAAATCTAACCTACACTTTCCCATATCCCTGAGTGGTCAATCACTCAAAAGAATCCCAACCCTGCTGGACATCACGTACTAAAGAAACGTGACATTTACTCCCAACACCACAAACATCAACACAAAGGCCATAAACATACTAAACTCCCTCAGATCACTTATTGGTACCAGTTTTGGACAGGGAAAGAGAATCCCTTGGCATTCTCTTCAAACAACTCATCTAGTCCAGCTTGAATTATGTTTCGCACGCCTGGTCGTCCACCCCTTTCACTAGCAAACGTAACAAAACTGTAAACCACTCAAAACAAGGCCCTCAAAACAATCACTAGCTGCCTTGGAACCACAAATATGCAACATCTACACATGAAACAAAAGTATTTCCAATATAAATTCCCTTCAATATGCTCGGCAGCCAAACCACACCATAACCAACCAGTAATCCCCAAGTAGAAATAGATAAGAACTTACCCCAGCTTCACACTTTAGCAATCTGTACTTACAGATTCCTCCTCCCCTAACGACTGTGACACACACAGTAATGACTCAACATGTCCTAATCATCCACCCTTCTCACCCAGAATTAAACTGTACCCCACTAGACATCCATCTGGAACTAAATTCTCTTGGCGTGTGGGAGTGACACTCTCGTGAACGTTTGAAACACTACCCATCTTCACAACACTAGAACAAAGATTGAACATATCACAGCTCCCTTTCATACTCAAGACACAGAACACTTACTGCTCATCCGTCCTGAACTCATCTCACAGTAGGTTGTGTATGATGTACATAGGCATGAGTCAGAATCACCGTATGGTTTATGTGTGAGACAGCGTATGAAGCGAAAAAGAATGGATATGGGAACACCGACTAGTGGTTTATATCAGCAAGTAATACACATAAATATGGAATAATAGAGTTGGGAAATGCAAGTCTGCAAGGGTAGTATACAAATGTTTCCCCTGGTGTTGGTGGTAATGTTACACTCGAGAGGGACCAACTCACTATAGAGACGACATTCCTGCCAAGATAGAACTTTAGCAGGACCTGGGACGGGAGCCAGCCTTACTGTGGATGCAGAACGGAGCGGCAGTGCAGAAGATGGCGACGAGGACGAACGTAGCCCTGCACGTGACCCGTCGACCCAGATAGTCAGCCATGATCCAACCAAGAAAGTTACTCGGCATCTCAAACGCCGAGAGAATAAAGTGGCTGAGGAAGTAGTTGCTGGGCATGACGTTGATCCCCAGCATGACGACGCCGTAGATGATGAAGATGCAGAACCTGAGAGGTTGAGCCAGACAGAGGTCAGACAGGGCTAAGAAAATATATATCATATCGTCATACGTGATCCATAGGTCAGCAGGTTCTGAAAAACATTCTGAACCATGGGTCAGTAGGTTGTGCATGATGCACAGAGGCATGGGGCAGTAGGTTGCGCATGATGTACAGAGGCATGGGTCAGTGGGTTATGCATGACTTACAGAAGCATGGGTCAGTGGGTTGTGCATGATGTACAGAAGCATGGATCAGTGGGTTGTGCATGGCTTACAGAAGCATGGGGCAGTGGGTTGTGCATGATATGCAGAGGTATGGGGCACCGGTTTGTGCAAAATGTACAGAAGCATGGGACAGTGGGTTGTGCATGATGGACAGAGGCATGAGTCATTGGGTTGTGTATGATGTATAGAAGCATGGGGCAGTGGGTTGTGCATGACGTACAGAACTATGGGGCAGTGGGTTGTGCATGACGTACAGAACCATGGGGCAGTGGGTTGTGCATGACGTACAGAACCATAGGGCAGTGCGTTGTGCATGATGCACAGAGGCATGAGGCAGTGGGTTCTGCATGATGCACAGAGGCATGGGTCATAGGGTTGTGGGTGATATACAGAGGTATGAGCCATTGTTTTGTGCGTGATGTACAGAGGCATCAATCAGTGCTTTGTGCATTATGTACAGAGACATGAGTCAGTGGGCTGTGCATGATGTACAGAAGAATTGGTCAATGGGTTGTGCATGATGTACAAAACCATGGGGCAGTGGGTTGTGCATGATGTACAGAGGTATGGGTCAATGGATTTGTGCCTGATATACAAAGCATGGGGCAGAGTTTTGTGCATGATGTACATAGACATGGGGCAAAGGGTTGTGCATGATGTATAGAACAATGGGGTAGGAGGCTGTGCATGATATACAGAAGCATGGGTTAGTTGGTTGTTCATGATGTACAGAGGCAAGGGGCAATGGATTATGCATGATGTACAGGACATGGATCAATGGGTTGAGCATGAAGTACAAAACTATAAGGCAGTGGGTGTGCATAACGTGCAGAGGCATGGTTCAGTGGATTTGTGCATTATGTACAGAAGTATGGGGCAGTGTATTGTACATGATGTACAAAGACATGGGGTAGTGGGTTGTGTATGATGTACAGAACAATGGGTCAGTAGGTTGTGCATGATGTACAGAAGCAATGGGCGGTTGGTTGTGCATGATGTACAGAGGCATAGGGCAGTGGATTGTGCATGATATACAGAGACATGGGTCAGAGGGTTACGCATGACGTGCAGCGGCATGGATCAATGGGTTGTGGATGATATACAGAGGCATGAGCAGTGGGTTGTGCATGATATACAGAGGCATGGGTCAGTGGGTTGTGCATGATGTAATATACAAAGGCATGGGGCAATGGGTTCTGCATGATATACAGGACATGGGGTAGTGGGTTCTGCATGATATACGGACGCATGGATCATGGAGTTGTGCATGATGTACAAAAGCATGAGTCACTGGTTTGTGCATGATGTACAGAGGCATGGGTAAGTGCTTTGTGCATGATGTACAGAGGCATGGGTCAGTGGTCTGTGCATGATGTACAAAACCATGGGTCAGTGGATTGTGCATGATGTACAGAAGCATGGGGCAGTGGGTTGTGCATAATGTACATAAGTATGGGGCAATGGGTTGTCCATGATGTACAAAGACATGGGGCTGTGGGTTGTGCATGATGTACTGTACCATGAGGCAGTGGGCTGTGTATTATGTAAAGACGCATGAGTCAACGGGCTTTACATGGTGTACAGAAGGATTAGCAATGGGTTGTGCATGATGTACAGAGGCATGGGTCAGTGGGTTGTACATGATGTACAGAGGCATGGAGCAGCGGGCAATGCATAGTGTACAGAAGCATGGGCAGTGGGTTATCCATGATGTACAGAGGCATGGATCAGTAGGCTGTGCATGATGTACAGAGGTATGTAGCAGTGGGTTGTTCATAATGTACAGAGGAATGGGTCTGTGGGCTGTACATGATGCACAGGGTCATAGGGCAGAGGGCTGTGCATAATGTACAGAAGCATGTGGCAGTGGGCTGTGCATGATATACAAAAATGTGAGGCAGTGAGCTGCCCATGACGTACAGAAGAATGAGGCAGTGAGTTGCCGTTTATTAGGGCGGGAGGATGTGTTGGTTAAGGAAATTTGAACGAGGGAGTCACAATTGTTGGTACATGGTCCGTCGCGAGGACCTGAGGCCAGCAGCCGGCCACTGTAGACCCCCGGACACTTTAGGCCGGCCTTACAGTGATGTTACATGGACGTCATCATTGGTCTTCTCCCTCCAGCACGACGGCACGACCTTTGACCAGGACGGTAGGACCTTTGACCAGAACGGTACGACCTTTGGGCATGATGGCGTCGCACCGTCGTGCTCAGGACGTTAAAACACCACCTGGCTCACACAGTGCTCACATCACTCATGCCTCACACAGCACTCAGTACACTGCCTCTGGCTCACATAACACATCACCATCAGTGACTCACATAATGCGGACAACGCTTATGGCACGAACAGTGCTCAAAACAGCAACAGTGGATCACATTACTTATAGTTAGTGAGTCAAACGGTGCTCAGAACACCATCAGTGGCTCACAGTGAGTTCAAGGAAAGGAGGTCCTGTGGAACAGACCTATTAAGCATTAATGAGAGAGTGAGCGCAGGTTTGGACAAAAGAGATGGATGGGTAGATTGTATGTATTTTGAAAGTAGATGGTTAAAAAAAAAAGAGCTGGATCTTAAGGCAAGAATAAAGACGAGACCCGATCCAGACAGAAAATTACTTTAGTGGAAGGATACGAAGGATGCATATCAGATAACCTTCCAGATATGGAATGGTTGCCACGAGTGGCGTGCAAAATGACCTAAGAGAAAGAATGAACTTATACTCGGATGTATGTGCAAATGATGCCATGGGTCATGAGCGAAGTAATTAGTGAGGAGGATTGCATCAATGGACAAGGAGACCTAGACATACTCCAAAGTGTGATACACAGTTGACGAAATTCAACCCGAGTAAGTGCAAAGTATGAGGATAGGACACTGTGAAAGAACGCCTCGATACGGGTATTATCCAGCGAGAAATAAGATGAAGGAATATATTAGTGAGCTCTGGGTGCTTCTGTGGCCAGTTTGTATCACAATTGGTGTTTCAGCACAATTTTTGCTGCTTCTGCTACTGTTCTCTACATGTGAGACGCCAGAAACAAGAAGAGTTCAGTATGAAGGCTGATTCATTAAGTACCATTAAAAGAGTTCTAAACAAAACATAAGCCAATTGGTTATCGTGACCCTAGAGTAAGCCACATAAGGTATCGGTGATATTATCGATGAAAGGTACTGGGAGACTTAGGTGGAAGAATACAGCCTCTTTGATGTCATTCGGAAAGCGAGAGGCGGTTCTCGACGACGCTGTACTCCTTTCCGTCCGATGACAATGATAACCCCACGGCGAGGGTAACTTATCGCTCGCGATGTTGCTACTTCCAGGCAGGCGCAGTTGCCTGACACCAACGACAACATACATTCACAGGCACTTGCTATCTGTGTGTGACCTTGACTCTTGTGCAGGTGGCCACAGTAAGGTCATCATGCCTCACACAACACAATATGCTCATCATGCCCCACACAACACAATAAGGTCATCATGCCCCACACAACTCAGTAAGATCATCATGCCCCACACAACACAGATCAACATGCCCCACACAACACAGTAAGGTCATCATGCCTCACACAACATAGTAAGGTCATCGTGCTCCACAAAACACAGTATGATCATCATGCCTCACACAACACAGTAAGATCATCATACCCCACACAACACAATAAGGTCACCATGCCTCACACAACACAGTAAGGTCATCGTGCCCCACAAAACACAGTATGATCATCATGCCCCACACAACACAGTAAGATCATCATACCCCACACAACACAATAAGGTCATCATGCCTCACACAACACAGTAAGATCATCATATCCCACACAAAACAGTAAGGTTATCATGTCTCTCACAGCACAATAAGGTCATCATGCCCCACACAACACAGTAAGGTAATCATGCCCTACACAACACAGTAAGGTCATCATGCCCAACACAACACAATAAGATCATCATACACCACACAAAATAATAAGGTCATCATGCCTCAATAACACAGTAAGGTCATCATGCCCCACAAAACACAGTAAGATCACCATGCCCAACAGAACACAATAAGATCATCATGCCTCACACAAAACAGTAAGGTCATCATGCCTCAACAACACAGTAAGATCATCATGCCCCACACTACACAATAAGGTCATCATACCCCATACAATGCAGTAAGATTATGCCCCTCACAACACAATAATATCATCATGCCTCACATAACATAATAAGGTCATCATGCCCCACACAACAAAATATAGTAAGGTTATCATGTCTCACACAGTACAATAAGGTCATCATGCCCCACACAACAGAGTAAGGGCAGCATGCAATACACAACACAGTAAGGTCATCATGCCCCACAAAACACAGTAAGGTCATCATGCCCCACACAACATAGTAAGGTCATCATGCCCCACATAGCAAAATGAGGTCATCATGCTCACACAACACAATAAGGTCATCATGTCCCACATAACACAATAAGGTCATCATGCCACACACAACACAGTAAGGTCATCATGCCACACACAACACAGTAAGGTCATCATGTCCCACACAACACAATACGGTCATTATACCGCACACAACACAGTAAAATCATCATGCCCTACACAACACATTAAGATCATCATGCTCCACACAACACAATAAGGTCATCATGCCTCAGACAACACAATAAGGTCATCATGCCTCAGACAACACAGTAAGGTCATCATGCCCCACACAACACAATAAGGTCATCATGCCACACATAACACAATAAGGTCATCATGCCTCACACAACACAGTAAGGTCATCATGCCCCACACAACACAATAAGGTCATCATACCCCACACAAGAGAGTAAGGTCATCATGCCCACCACAACACAGTAAGGTCATCATGCTTCACACAACACAGTAAGGTCATCATGTCACACAACACAATAAGGTCATGATACCTCACACAACACAATAAGGTCATCATGCCCGACAAAACACAGTAAGGTCATCATGCCCTAATAACACAGTAAGGTCATCATGCCCCACACAACACAATAAGGCCATCATGTCTCACACAACACAATATGGTCATCATGCCTCACACAACACAATAAGGTCATCATGCCTCACACAGAACAGTAAGGTCATCATGCCTCACACAACAGAGTAAGGTCATCATGGCTCAGATAATACAATAAGGTCATCATGCCCCACACAACACAGTAAGGTCATCATGCCTCAGACAACACAGAAGGTCATCATGCCTCACACAACACAGTAAGGTCATCATGCCTCACACAACACAGTAAGATCATCATGCCTCACACAACACAATAAGATCATCATGCCTCAGACAACACAGTAAGGTCATCATGCCTCAGACAACACTGTAAGGTCATCATGCCTCACACAACACAGTAAGGTCATCATGCTTCACACAACACAGTAATGTCATCCTGCCTCAGACAACAGAGTGACAAAGAGCAGCGCCAGGAGCAGTAGGCGGGCGTCGGTGTCCCATCACGGGGCTGATAACATTGCTAACTGGCAACAGTTTCTGCGAAGGGCTTGAGGCAAGTGCAGGGCTTTACGGACATTATCATGAGGCGTTTAATGTCCACCCTTCTCTAGTACACTCTCTCTCTCTCTCTCTCTCGTCAGTACACATTTCTTAAACAATACATTACAGTAATTTAAAGGCCAAGATGCAAGACTACACGTAGAATCCTCGAGACTTTTTATATCATCAAACAACCACGAGAGGCAAAGGAGACCGGATGGAGACCATTGCGGATAAAGATGGACGATTAAGAATAACAGGAGACCATTATGGACAACAGAATACCATTAAAGAAACAGGAGACCATTACGGATAGCAGAATATTTTTAAGGATAACAGGAGACCATTACGGACAACAGGAGACCATTGTGAACAATAGATGACCATTACAGAAAACAGGGCACCATTCAGGACAACAGAAGACCATTATGGATAACAGGGGACTATTACAGATAACATGGAAGCATTACGGAAAAGATAATACCATTATGGATAACAGAAGACCTTTATCGATAACAGTAGACTTTTACAGATAACAGAGCATTATGAATGCCGCTATGCAAGATAAGTATACTGGAGACACAGGGCTGGGTGGAATGATGTGTATATATAGAGTATGACAGAATATGTTTGATACAGAACAATGGAGAGGTGCAGAGACGATTAAGGTATCGTTCATGAGGAAAAGGTGCAAAGAAACCCAAGATAAAGAGCATAACAAAAAGGTCCAGACATGATAGACGACATCAGACATAAGAGATGGAAACACAGCAGACATGATGGAACACAATAGGGGTATGATGGAACACAACAGGCATGATGGAACACAGCATATATGATACAGAACATGCCATATACAGCAGACATGATACATAACATGACAGAGCATAACAGGCATGATGGAAAACAGTAGACATGATGGGGCTTATAGTTATGACATGTGAGCATGATGGATCACAGTTGACATGATGGGACTATATTGTTATGACATATGGACATAATGGAACAGAGTAAACGTGATGTGACCATATAGTTATGACATGTGAGCACGGAACACAGTAGGCATGATGAGACCATGTAGTTATGAAATGTGAGCATGATGGAACACAGTAGGCATGATGAGACCATATAGTTATGACATGTGAGCATGATGGAACATAGTAGGTATGATGAGACCATATAGTTATGACATGCGGGCATGATGGAACACAGCAGGCATGATGGAACCATAAAGTTATGACGTGAACATGATGGAGGACGCGAGGATATGGCTGGCAACACCTACGACAGGATTAAGAGGAAAGCAGCCCTGAGTCTGAGCCTTGGGTAGGCGAAGACATGCGTCACGGGCAGGTCCTTGGGCTGTGTTACACTGAGTCGCCTCACCTCCGTCTCCAACTCCACCCGACTCACAGCTGATGTCCCGTTCTCTGCAGCAACCTGTCCAAGTTACAGCCCCAACATTACATTATCACCAGTGGAGCACACTCATTTTCCTGAAGACATTCCAGTATCTTACTGAGAGGTACTCAGTGTCTGTTATTCTGCCTAAGTCACAATATCTGTGCCATTTTCTGTTCAGAGATGCGACAGATAGAAACAACAAACTCAAAGTTCTTTCTCATGTAAGTCTTGGTCTAGCATGTAGATCTGTAAATTATCTGCACAAATCTATACTGGTTCTCATACAATGTACAGTTTTCACAAATATATTTACCACCAAGCTCTGTTGACCTTACTATCCAACACTATCTGTCTGTAGGTAACTTACTCCCATACAGGAGACAGAATATGCAAAACTACAGGTCTGAAGGCAGCTGTTGAGAGTGTTCTAAGAGCATCTCTGTCCGCCTTGGTCAGAACCTTTTCTTTGGGTGTTTGGTTCTGAGGGAAAAGGAGGAGGCTGGGTCGGGAAAGTACAGTGTAGACACAGAAAACAACAGCAGAATGTGAAGACGTATGATGTAAGTTGCTCGTCAGGGAAGGTACATAATAGACACAGAAGACAATAGTATAATGAAAAGATGTATAGTGTAAGTTGCTGGGCAGGGAAGGTACAGTGAAGACACAAAAGACAATAGCAGAATGTGAAGATGTATGGTACAAGTTGCTGGTCAGAGAAGGTACAGTGTAGACAAAGAGATGTGAAGATGTATGGTGTAAGATGCTGGTCAGGGGAGGTACAGTGCAGATACAGAAGACAAACAGTAGAATGTCAAAATGTATGGTGTACATTTGTTGAAGTTTATGAGTGGTCTAATGAATTATTTTCATGGCCCGTTCGCCCGTCCCCAACATACTAGGAGTCTGTTTTTGTATATATGTGTAGTGGTGTTTTGTGCTGATTTAGTAGGTAAGTGGTTAAGGATAAGTAATGTGTGTAGTGATGTTCACACGGTGTTTCAGGGGTTTCAGGCTCCGTGGGAACTTATCATAAACCTGACACACGCCAGCTTGACAGACTAAGTGATAAATCTTATAAGCTCAACTACACTAGCATCATTTCACCACAAAAATCCTACGATATGGTGGAAGAAGTGACAATACAAGGCTACAATGACAGAAGACTGAGCGCATTGGTGAGTCAAAGAGTGAGAAGGATGACCGAGTTAGCGTCAGGACTCACCTGCAGCAGGATGTCAGCACACTCCTGAACGCGCCCCTTGGCCAACAGCCACCGGGGTGACTCGGTCAGGTACCTCGGCAGGAGAAGAGAACATAAGTAGTTAACCTGATCGTATGATCCTGGAGAAAAGACTCAAAGAAATTATGACAAGAGACAATAAATCGCTCAAAACAGGTTGGTACTGACGCTATCATAAGAGTGTTTGAGAAAAGAAAATTCAATGCCGTTAGTAAATACAGATAACATTTAACACTACCTCATGTGTATACCATTAACACTATCTCATTCATATACCATTATGTTAAAAGAAAATTATGCAGTATTGTTCTTAAATGTATACTGACATGAGGCAATTAGATTATTCCCCAGTACTGGTCAGTGTAGATCATAATAATCCGTCCGTCCTTGAGTGCTCGTCAAAGCAGGGAACATACCCTCGTTTACAAAGCCTTAAGGCAAAGCGTTCCATGACACCCGCAGACTTGATTGTTAAACTCTACGTAGAGTTGTTTCCTTAACTGGCCACATCCTTTGGCTCCATCATCAGTGCTTCCCTACAGCAATGAAAATGTCCTGCTTATTGCAAAACCTTTGTATGGTTAATACTTAAGACAAGAAGCTCTGAGTATCTCAGTGAGGTGCCATCATCCGGATCCACAGTTTACTCTGTGAAAGTTTTGCTTTAACTGGGCTGATGATATGAGAACTTCCTCTTCCACCCACAGCATTGTCGCATTACATGACTTTGTCTACCGCAACCTAGCTAAAAGCAGGATCTCCGTTGGCTCTCGCCTCCGTTGACGTCACCAAAGCTTTCGACCAAGTCAAACAGAACTAAAGCATTAACAAAGCCCTTAACATTTGGTTGCGGACCAGCATCGTCCTATGACTTGCACACGCCTTCAGTGAGCGTCGTTCGACTGCACCCAACCGAGAATTCATTTCAGCCTCCAAAATTATGAGAGTTATTACTCACATAATTATCATGATCTTCACTGCCAAGCTCGCTTTACCAACACTACAACTATCTTTATGACCAAAGTAAAAACGCAGACTAACAGAATCTTGTTCCAAGAATGTTTTTCTTGCTCCATCACTAGGGGCAGTATAACAAAGGATGGTGGAAATATTAAGGAGCATGGAGTGGAGCCTCACCTCCAGTAGACGAAGCCGCAGAGCGAGGGAAGGCAGGAGAGGAGAGCCAGGTACTGCCACTGTGGGACGAGCCAGGCCACCAGCGACGTGAAGCACATCCCCAGCGTCCAGGCCACGAAGGTTACCATGGTGGTGAGCGCCCGCTGCTCCGGCGGTATTATCTCCAGTACTGTCCATAATGAGAGAGAGAGAGAGTGTGTGGGTGTCTGCGGGAAGCATTTACTGACACATATATCTAGTTAACTTCCTACACAGCTACAGTGTAGTTGGTCGGTGATGCTGGCCAGATGCAACTACAGAGTCGTTTTGATTGGCTTACATCTCTCTTGCCTAGATTCAATTTAATGGTTTTAAAGGTCGGCTGCCATGTTGCCCCAAAGGAAAAAAAAATTCAAAAATATTTACCAGAGTCTGGAATAACATTCTTTCGTTATCTTTTCGTTAAGCATACAGCAATCTCATGAAAACCCCCTTTAACTGTTACCGAATCATCATCAACAACAATGCCCGATCCTAGGCGAATCTGATGAACAGCAACATTATGCTTGGCAACCTGTGACGCTGCCTGAACTTTCTTTGATGTCGATTTGGATATATACAAAATAACTATGTGGATCATACTGTCCTGATAAAAAGAAATACAAATTTCTGTCATATTTCTAATAACTAAACCAATTCACAAGGTAACTTCAGTTATTTGCATCAAAATTCAATAGATGAATCACCGAATGTTGCCACCTTCACGTTGTATATAGCTTCCGTAAGCCATATTTCATGAGTATCAGATATAACATACATTTATCATAAAAATAGTTGAGAAATAGTATTTATATATGTACTTGCCAAGACCGGCTGTAACAAGGCCACACCTGACTACATTGTTTTGAGCACTACAACAACTCAGGACCCAAATTCGCCGTAAGCAGAGAGAAGCTAGAGAAGCAGCCATCCCCCTGGACTCCCCGCCCACCTGGTACGATACCCTCCGTAAACTCCCTGACCTCTCGCATGTC